>CM060676.1:80406487-80550086 GCA_030686995.1 Artemisia argyi
AATGGTCAAGTAATTATGATACGGGTTTAAACACAAGGTTGATCCTAATGCCTCTTATCATGTAGTAAATCCTACTACACGAATGTAGTCTCACTAATGGTCTCGGGATACAACACTAACGCAAGTTCTAGAATATAAATGCTACGGGTACACTCATAAGCACTAATAATGAATGTTTTTCCTATCAAATCTAAAGGAGAACCTCACATATTTGGGTGGAAAATTTTTTTGAATGGTACGGTTTGTGCTAGTCATACGACTCCTATCCATGAGACGCTTGCTAAGGCTAAAGTTTCACTCCTAAATGTTGTAAAAAATTTTAAATTTGGCGCTAAAATTACACTAACAAGTATTTCTCATAGTTTTATTACACACCTACCATCAAACAAACAAACTCAAGTGAAAGTGTATCCTATAAGGTATCATCATTTACCCTCCCCTTACACTTAGGATGAACATTGTCCCCAATGTTCAATTAAAGAATGTAAAAGTAAAACAGGTAAAAGAATGAAAACAAATACTCCCCTGATTCGTTTGGTGTGGATAGTGCGGTAACAAAGTTAGATCTTCCTCCAAGAAAATGAACAATCAAAGCTTCCCTTCCAGAAATATAAATCATCTTCTTGTCATATATAACCTGTTAAACCTGAGAAAACAAACAAGGCAACCTCGCGTAAAATCGGCGGCAATCTATATATACTAACAAATCCTAGAAAACAAATTAAGATATAATGCTTGTGAAATGAATGTTTGCAGATTTCCTGGAGTTTATAAAACTAAAGAAGTAACAAAAACTTCAAGACTCCGTTAGAAAAACAAAACTAGCAAAATTTCTAGAATTTTACACATGACGCCGTCAGGAGTTAACTCATGACGCCGTCAGAAGTGATCTGCAGAAATCTTTACGTTAAGTTTCTAGAAAATTTCTGGAAGAACTTATGTCCTACTTCCTGGAAAATCCTGCAAAACATCATTATGACTCGATACAAGCATTTAACTCTAACAAATACTAATATACATGTCCATTTAATATTGTGGAGAATCATGATCAATTTCGTTGTTAAAAACAAATTTGGGGTTTCCCCTTACACTTATCTTTTGCGAAATACCTTTGTATGAAGTTAAGACGAAGTTAAACGACAAAATAAAGCATTTTCACAATTTTCTTTTGAAACATGATCTACCAACAATAAAAATAAAGCATGCATACAGAAGCAAATAACAATCAAACAAATAAAAATCACACAAAACATGGGTTGCCTCCCAAGAAGCGCTTTTCTTTACTTTACGAGTCTTGTAGCTAGACTCAAGGTCATGGGTAATTACGTTATATGGGTGAGTTTCTCATTGAGGACATATTTGGGATCAAACTTGGGTTTCAACTTCCTATCGGTTTTCTTACTACGGTATGACCTTTCAAATTTTTCTCCATCCGGATCATAATCATCTTCATATGCCATGATCCGTCACCTTCCTTAGGTGGCTTGTCCCACCTCCATTTACACTTATCCCCCTTTCTTTTCCACTTGTTCATCTCTATGTTAATAGGCATTACGCCTAAGAACTCAATCATTTTCCTAAAGACTAGGGGGTCCTCAAAAGGGTCTAGCTCCTCATCTCTAGCTATGAGTTGTTCCACCGAATGTGTTTTATCGATGAAATCTTTTTCTAGATAGAATGGGCGTTGAGGTCCTATAAAGTTTCTTTCTATCCAAGGTCCATATCTAGATGGTCTCCTATTCATCTCTACCCAATGTGGTGTCGGTTCATCCTCAAAATCGTAGCTATGCTTCTTAACATCATATACCGACTAAGTATCGCCCTCACCTACCGCTATCTTAGACTCCTTACAATCTATCATGGTGTTAGCGGTTGCTAAAAATCCTCTTCCTACTAACAATGGGCATGTAGTATCACTAACCGTATCTAGGACGTGAAAATCCGCTAAAATAGTTAACTTCCCTACGTGAACAACTACATCCCAACCGGGTGGGCAATACTCCCATCCGCTAGACCAATTAGTACCTCCATCTCCTCTAACTTTCCTAGCTTAAGAGTGGTGAAAAGGGATAAGGGAATCAAGTTGAGGCTTGATCCCAAATCGGCTAGTGTGTCGAAAGCTTTGGATTTTCCTATCTTACAAGGCAAAACAAATATACCTGGATCATCAAGCTTCTTAGGCAACTTGTTTTGAACAAAGGCGGTCCCATTTTTACCCAATTTAAACTTCTCATATTTTTCTAGGAGGGCACTATAGTAGGGAGCACGGGCTAAGACATCAATGACGGGTCGTTCAAGGTGGAGTTCCTTAAATTCATCGTCAAGGTCTTGTGTAGGAGGTGTTCCAACTATGCTTTTGACCGGTTTGATATTGGGTGTTTCATTCGATTGGTCCATTTGAAGAATTTGGTTTTGCTTGAAACACGTGCTCATTGATTTAACCAAGTAATATTGCGGACAAGAAGTAGGTGACGAAACCGATGATATGGAATTAGCGCTTAGTTTCGGGTTCTTGACCGTGTCGCTTGGGAGTGCTCCCATTTCTCGGTCATTGAGAACTTTCAACAATGTGTCAATTTTGTTGGTCATCTCGCTTTGGTTTTGTTTGAAATCGGCTTCAAACTGAGATATGCGAGCTTCTTAAGATGCCATAAACTTGGACATCAACCCTTCAAGATTATTGGTACTACCATAGTTATTAGAAGGATTGTTGTTAAAAGTACGGTTGGAGGGTGGACCGTTTGGTTGGTAACGATTAGGCGGATTGAAAGAATTGTTTTGGTTTTGTTTCCACCTAAGGTTCGGGTAATTTTTCCAAGAAGGGTTGTAGGAATCACCGTAAGGGTTTGGCTCACGTTTGAAAGTGTACCACTTATCTCCCGCTTCGTCGGTACGCGAGGATGCGTAGTCCGCAAAAGCTGTTCCGGGGAGTTCCACGCAATCACGAGTGTCATGGGGACCACTACATAATTCGCATGAAGAAGTGATTTTGTTCACTTGGCTTGAAGGCTTAGGAGCTCCATAGGATTTCATGAGAAACTTGACTTGGTCCTCAAGTTCCATGATCCTACGTTCGGGAGTGCTAGAATTGTTCAAAGGCAAAGATATAGCCTTGACCGTTTTGTTCAAATCACGGGGATCATTCCAACTTTTGTTGTCATATAGAGCAAGATCTTCTATGAGTTCCCATGATTCTTCCGCACTTAGATCACGTAGCTTACCACCGGCCGATTGGTCAATGGTTCGCCTTGTGGAGAGATCGATATGGTCATAGAAGATTTGGACTTGGAGCCAAAGATCTATGCTATGATGAGGGACTTTTTGGAGTAAGTCCTTGAAACGAGTCCATGCTTCATATAGAGTTTCACCTTGACGTTGTTGGAACATCAAGATATCATTTCTAAGCTTGGTAGTTCTCCCCGGTGGAAAAAATTGAGCAAGGAAACGAGTGGTGAGATCATCCCATGAGGTGATGGATCCCGCGGGTATACGTTCAAGCCATTGACTAGCTTGATCACGTAGAGAGAATTGGAATAGGCGTAATCGGGTCGACTCTCTAGTTGTAACATCAAGGTCTATAGAACCTACGATTTTAAGGAAATCCTTGAGATATTGGTTAGGATCTTTGAAACGAATTCCATGGAATGCACATCCGCTTTGCACCAACCGGATGGTGTCGGATCGCAAGGGGGACACATTGGCTCCTTGAGTGAGCTCAATAGTGTTTCGATAGCCTTGGTGGCTAGCACGGGAATACTCTCCTAGGGTTCGGGGCCTAAGAGGTTGGTTTGCTAGTGGTGGGTTTTATGGGTGGTTTTGTTGTGGTGGGTTGATGGGTTCAAAGATGTTACCACCTTCCATGATGTCGAATGGTAAAGGTTACGAACAAAGACATGAAGAAATAAGATAGACTAAAGAAAACCTAAAAATAAAAATAAAATCTTACTAGAAAGAAATCTAGCAAGTAGACCTAATAAAAAGAAATCCTAACCAAGACAATAACTATTCCCCAGGCTGCGGCGCCAAAAACTGGATACGTGGGAATCGCACCAGGCTTTACCTCTCGAGGGATCTCGAGAAGCTTACAACCCCCACCAGGCAGTGTACCTGATCGTTGTAGTATAGTATAGTGACAAGTACCGGGGGATTGATCGTTCAACTCAGGAATAGTGTCGCTAGGATTAGAAAGCCTAAAAACTAGGTCTAGAGGTGAGGGATAATTCTTTTTGTATTTTTTATATTTTATGAAAGCAATTAAAATCTCGGGTTTTTGGAAGAGTGGGCGGAATTAGTTGCTAATCAACAAACCCAATAACTAAGATGCAATCAAAATAAAATAACAGAAATGAAAATAAAGCTAATTAAACTAGTGATGTGAACAATAATGGGGAGAATTGTGTTTACTTAGGTTTCATTACTCTCTAGATATCTTTTACAGGTTGATAGTTTGTTACAATTGCATGGATGACGGGTTATATTCCTTAATACCATTCGTGGGGTGGCGTACTTACTTCCCCAACTCTATAAGCTCCTACTTCACTCCTATGTCGAGCCTGCAAGAAGCTCCTAACATGGGATCATTAGAATTCGCTCATGCATTAAATACAACCATAATAACCTAGTACGCATTGGTTCATGTTTCTTAAGACGTTCAAGCATGTTACCTATGGAAGTCTGCCAGTTTTCTTAAGCCTAACATCAAAATCATTCATCTGTAACAACTATAAACAAACAATCAACCCATAAACAACATCTAGGTTTCACTACATCTAAGCAAACACACAAGAGATCTAGCCTAGCATGTTAAATTCAAGACAAGCGTAAGATATATTCAAACAACACATAGACATATTGAATGAATTGAAAGGATACTTATCTCAATTGAACATGAAAGGTTTCAAAGGGTAAAAACCCTTGAAAGAACAGTAAAATTCGTGCTAGGGTTTCTCCAAAGTTATCCCCTCTTAAGTTATATATTGAATGAAAATTGCAAAACTATATATAGATTTTACAAGGTGACGGCGTCAAGAAGGAATTTCTGACGCCGTCAACTCGCCGCCCATAATGAGATCGGATTGCCTAGATACAAATTTGACGCCATCATGTGTAATTTAGTTGTAGGCTGTCACCATATCATGAACCATGACGGCCAAGCTTGACGCCGTTACGATTTCTCTGGATCATCACCACTTCCACCTCTTGTTTACTCTTGACGCCGTCGCATGAGGACTCTTGACGCCGTCAGGTACTGTTCCCAGCAAGGAAAATTAAGACTTTGCCGTTTTCTTCACTTTTAAGCTCCAAAAACATCCAAAATGCTTCCTTTTCTAGAATTCACTCCAAAAGTACCTAAAATGACAAAAGGAATGATTTAGGGCAATAATTGATCAAATAAATTCAAATCCGGGCTTAAATGACCCCCTAAAAATGGCTCATTTTTCGCCTCATCAATGATCAGCCATTCTTGTCTGTTTTCTGGTCTTCACCCCTGATTGTATTCCAATTACATTATCAAGTGGATGTACTTTGTTAATTGTTTCTTGGGGATGATGAGGAACATCATATGCACTAGGCATATTAGAAATTTCTACATCATTTGCATATGCTTCCTGAGTAGCAGAAGTTATATTTGCCACCTTTGGTACAACTGTGGAAACTTCTGGCCTAGCAGTGCTAACTCCATTTGTATTGATTTAAGGAATATCTTTGTTCTGAGTATCCACATTCACTACTTTGGGCATATCTGCACCACCTTCTTTTCCAACATCCTTAGAAGGTTGTGGATCTCCATTCTTTGCAACAAAGCCATCACCTACAAAGTCCCAAATTGGCATAACTATGTGATCTTGATCATCCTCTGAATCCTTGCTTGGTTCATCATCATCAACAAACTCTTCTGAACCTGCAAAATTATTAGTATCTGTACCTGCAGCAATAGGTACATAATTCATAGTATGGGTTAGAGTCTCAAGATCAAACAACCACGTTGGACCTGTACCTTCAATATTTTGTTTATTCTCTAGAAACTCAACATGTAGATTTTCTTCTATCCTTTTGGTTTTCAAGTTGTATACCCTAAAGGCTTTACTAACCATTGAGTACCCAACAAAGTAACCCCATCTGATTTTCCATCAAATTTACCCAGATGATCTATGGTATTAAGAATAGTGACATGACATCCAAATGGTCTCATGAAGTCTAAGGCAGGTGATCTACCTCTAAATAACTCATAAGGTGTCTTATTCTTTGATTTCACCACTAAAACCCTATTTTGAACATAGCAAGCAGTGTTAACTGCTTCAGCCCAGAAAGTAATTGGCAACTTGGAATCAGCTAACATGGTTCTAGCAGCCTCTATTAGTGTCCTGTTTCTCCTTTCAGCAACACCATTCTGCTGAGGAGTTCTAGCTACACTAAATTCTCTTTTAATACCTTTTTCTCTGCAAAAATCATCCATAACTCTATTTTTGGACTATGTCCCATTGTCACACCTGATAATTTTGACTTTCTTATCAACTAGGTTTTCTAATTTTGTGATAAAGGTCTTAAGGATACCAGTTGTTTCATCCTTAGTTCTAAAAAAAACCCATGTAAACCTGCTAAAATCATCAGTCATAACAAGACAATACTTCTTAAAAGTTATGCTACTCACAGATGTAGGACCAAAAAAGTCCATATGCAACATATAAAGTGGGTGAGCAATATAGTTATAAGCCTTGGTCTTACAAGAAGCTCTGTGTTGCTTACCTTTGAGACGTGCAACACAGGTATGGTCATTTTCAAATCTTTTCTCAGGCAAACCTATTACTAAACCATCTTTCACAATTTTATTAATGGTTTTAAAGTTGATGTGACCAAGTCTTCTGTGCCATAACATAGACTCATCTAATGTGGCCTTTGCAATCAAGCAAGTAAGATCATCTTTAGCAATAATGTTCTTCATATCAATATTGTATAAGTTGCTTTTTCTAGGAATTTTAAGTAGAACCTCACTTTCATCAGGCAACTTATAATCCTTAGAAAGGACAAAGCATTCATTATCAGTAAAAAGGACTTTGTTATCTTGTCACACATCTGTGACACACTGAAGAGATTATACTTAAGCTCTTTCACATAGTATACATTTTCAAAGTCCAAGTTTCCAGTTTTAATAGTACCTTTACCAGAAACTTTACCACTAATTTCACCTCTAAAGCTAACAAATTGTCCATCAATAGGTATGAAATCTGAGAAATGGGACTTATTGCCAGTCATGTACCTTGAACATCCACTATCTGAATAACCTTGATCTTCTATTTTAGTCTTTAGATGTTCTTGCACATAAAATAAAGGAATTAGTTCCTTTTGGAGACCCAAGCCATTATTGACTTGGATCTGCCTCGTGTATCAATATAATTATGTCTATCAAAGGTCATTGATACACCATTGGGATTGTTTGAGGTGCTTATTCCTTTTGGTCTCCATTCCCAATGTACTGAGGTCTTCATAGCATTTCCCAAATTTACCATGTTCTTGTTTATCTGACCAGCAGTGGTAACTTTTGGCCTAGCAGTGGGAACTGTTGGCTCAAAAATTTTGGTTTTTGGTACCCACTTCTGATTGTAAACAACCTTTTTCTCATAAAAGGTCCTTTTACTTGTTTGTGCTGATTTAACAAAAGTTGTAATTGGCTTTGCACTTGAAACAAGTGGTTTTGGGTAAGCAGTCTTAACAATTCTAGCAGTTGCTAAAGGTTTAATGCCATATTTTAGTTGAACTGCTCTGGGAATCATGTTGCTATGAGTATTTGGGTGAGTATGATTTTGAAAAGTGTTTTCATTTACCCTTTTGTTCCCAAAAACTTCCTTTCTTCCTTTGTGGAAGTTACAATTAGCATGCAAGTGATCAAAACTTCCACAAATATGGCATGCTTTATTATTCATCAAAAAATCACTACCAAGTTGTTGAGACTTAAGGTTATTCCAGTTCCTCTGTTTACCTCTAAGAGTTGGTGACTTGTTCCTATACATCTCAGCATATGTTACAGTTGGCCTAGATTGATTAACATGTTTTCTAGGTGTCACTGTATCATCTTTAAATACTTAAGGAATAGTAGCTTCTACATTAACCTTAACACTCTCATCCACTAGAGATGAATCACTAGCACTCTCAAAGGCATCAGTCTCTACCTTAACCTGTTCTCATTAGCACTTTTCACAAATTTTGGGCCATAATCAAAAGTTGGTTCTTGAAACTCTTCTAACCCAGTATGTGTTAGATCTATACCTGGAGGTGATGGAACACCTCTTAGTGGTAGAGGAACTGACTTGTAACCTACACCTGACTTAGCCTTATTAACAACATGTGCTTGCCAAATTTTATCTATACCCTCAGACTGATAAGCTAGTGTATCACAAGTTATTTTAACATTTTCATTAAACTTCTTAAGTTTTTCTAGCTCTTCTCTAAGGGCCTCATTAACATCAATCTTATAGTCTAAATCCCTTTTTAACACAGTAATATCATCATTATATTTAGACTCATTTGCTCTAAAATGTTCTAACTGTGTTTCTAAGACAGACAAACCTCTTTTATAGTTAGACAAAGTATAGTTAAAATCCATTAACTCTGTTGTTTGTTTTTCTAAAAGTTCCCTAAGTCTTTTACATTCTTTTAAAGTTTTACAAGATTTAGAACAACTTTCAATTGAATGTACCTCAGAGTTAGAGAAAGCCATTAGAGCAATTGCAGTTGCTACCATTGCAGATTCTGAAGGTGCTTCTTCTTCATCAGCCATGTAACTCCAATCATAGCTAACACCATCAATAGCTAGCATGGCCATTAGTTCTTACACATTTGGCTCCTTCTTCTTTTCTTGCCTATACCAAGTAGATCTGTTATCTAGCTTCCTAGGTTTTCTGAACTCTCTAGCAAAGTGTCCCAACTTATGGCAGTTGAAACATTCCACCTTCTTCTTATCAAAACCTGCAGTTTCATTACCATTGATGGTAATTTGCCTTCCAGCTCTTTGCCAGAACTTCTTAGCTTTCAAGCTTAAAAGTGCAACCTGCTACTTAATATCCATCTCTTCCAAATCATCATCGTCCACTTGCTCCAGATCTTCATGAGTTACAAGTGAACCACTAACTTGACTTGAGAGGAGAGCATTGAAAGTAGGGTCTCCAAGTCCAGCAATCTTCTTTTTAGAGCTAGCAGTGGTAACACTTGCACTAACAGTGGAAACAGCAACATCAGCAGTAGCATTATCATCACTATCATCATCATAACAGTCATCAACAGAAGATGATAGAAGTGCCAAGTTCCCAGAACTTGTACTTAACTTTCCAGCCTTTTTCAATCTTTGTTCAATAATTTTACAATTATTATAAAGATCATTGAGTTTCATTGCTTCAATTTCTGGTTTTTTTCCCCAGACAATCGCATTAGTTTGAAACTCATAAGGTAAACTTCTTTAAACTTCAGATTGAGGTCTTCCTTGTCTACCTCAATGCCAAATACAATCAATTGAGTAACAATCTTCTGAAGTCTTGTAAAGATTCTATCAATAGACTCATTGTTGGTTAAAGGGAAGTTTTCATAACTTTGCTTCAACAGTGCTTTCTGAGTCTTTTTAGTAGATCATTGCCACCAAACACCGAGTAGATTTCTTCAAACAGGGTTTTGCAGTTGTGTACTTGCTGAATGCAACTATTTGATCCTTCGGAAGAGTCAAGAGTAGCAAGCTTCTTGCCTTTAAATCATTCTTCTTCTGAAGCCTTTCTTCATTGGTTACTGGACCAGAATTCTGCTTTAACACCACTTTGCCATCAGTTGTTTCAGAAAAAGTACCAGGCTTGAATGAATCGCCAAACATGATGATCTCCCACAGAGCATAGTCTTGTACAAGAAAGTACGGCTCTATCATGATTCTCCACATCTCATACTCATTGAGTTTGAGCTTTGGAAGCCTTGCTGCAAGATTTGACTGGTTGTTTTCCATCTCCATTGGATTTGCTGTAGTGAGAAGTTACTTTGGATCTTCTAATTCAAAGTATCAGAACCTGTCTCTGATACCACTTGATGAGGATCTAAACACACGCCTTGTGTTAGATAGATACTTTGAGTATATACTTTGTAGTACGCGGAATTTACCACAAAGTACTTAGAAGATGTATTAGAGTGATATATATGGTTGTATGTGAAACTGTAAAGTATGAACACAGGAATTATATCAAACTTGTAGCTTCAATATTATTGATAATAATACGAGTGATCTTAGTTATCACTAGGGTTACACCTTGAAGCTTTTGCAATTGAATTGTATGTAAAACCTAAACCTAGAACCTCCTTTTATAGGACAAGGAGTCCTTTACAAGATAAGTATAAATGTAACACCCCCAAAATTTGATTAAACAGCGAAAGACTAATTTGGGTGTTACGTGGAGGATCACAGCCATAATCATAGAAAACGAATCAAAAGACATTTAGAGTGTTACTTTATTGAATTCAAATAGGAGGGAATTCCAATTGTTTTAATATATCACAACAATATTATTATTTGAAAATTACTGTTTAAACGTTACACCACTGACACATAAGTCAACTGCCCAGTCCATGCCTCCAATAACGTGCTTCAATTACCTGAGATAAACATGCTAAAAAGTCAAAAAATTGTTGAGTGGATCCATAACGTTTGTGTGTTAAAATATCAGTTGAACACAATTATAGTATTTCAGTCATAAATCAAGTGTGTGTGTTGTATGCATATTTCCATAAGTCTCATGAACGCAACCGTAACATATATCAAATTAGGATTCTCAAATAATGTGCAGTGGCTATCCATCCGACTAACACAAAGGAAATCTCTCGGACTAGCACAAATGGGTGGTCAAACCTAATAGATCTATTCACCGTATTCGCGCTCACTCACACATAGCAAGTGAATAAGGTTCATAATGTAAGGGACTTTCAAGTAAGGGTGCAATTGTGTCTTATGCAATAGTCATTCAAGCATACGTAATAAAATACTTGTGTTCTGTTTGTAGCATCTATCTCCCCACGAGTTTGGAAAACATATAAAAAGTTGGACTAAGGACTCACCTTAGCTGAGTGTGTGTAGATAGGCAAATAAGTAATATCAAAGGCAACTGGTGAACGGCTCCAACACGCAACCTAGATAATATGAGAAACCTTAGTTTCTTGTGGTGTGGGTGATGTGACATGTTTGAAATGTCTAAAGTTCAAAGATTCTCTTGCTTTTATGTGTTCATTTTCTTAAGTTTTGTTCTTCCGAACGCATTTGGGAGTGGAGTTATGCTTCTCATAACTGTGTGGTTATTCTTGGTGATTTGACATACAAATCTTGGTGGGTGTAAACTCATGATCTTACTGATCAAATCTTGTGGTTGGGTGAGATTTACATTTCAAGCCTTGAATAGAGGAATTTACACTTTTAGCCCTTATAGTTTGAAAAGTTTATACTTTTGGCTCATAAGTTACAAAAATGACATTTTAGCACCTTGGGTTTGTAATTATTCCATTTCTAACTTCATTTTATCAAAATGACAGTTTTGGTACTTTTCCTCCAATATTTATACATTTAGCCATTGTACTTTCAAAGTTGACACTTTTAGTCCTTGTAAAATGTACACTTACATTTTTAGTATCCTTATTATCAAAAGAGGTGTGCTACACCCACCTACACTTTACAAAATTTTTCCCACACGCTGACATGGCGGAGTGTTGATTGGTTGGTTTTCTGTGGCCCACAGAAAACCAACCAATCAACACTCCGCCACGTCAGCGTGTGGGAAAATTTTTGTAAAGTGTAGGTGGATCTAGTATTTTCCTTATCAAAATAGCCAATAAATGACAAAATCCTCTCAAGTATATTGTTTTAAAACCAGGTTTGTAGATTTTACAGTTTTGGTCCTTGTAACTTACATATTTTGCAAAAGTAGTCTTTTATGTATAAAATGTTCATTTTAAGTCCTGCGACTATCAAATTTACACAAATGGCTCAAAATAGTTTATATAAACTATTTCCACCCTTTATTTTTCAAAGTATTAGTTTAGACCCGTAGTTTACAGAATTGGCAGAAACAGTCCTTTTAGTTTATAAAAGTTGCATTTTTTATCCAAAACATAATCTTAGCTTATGAACTCTTCTCTTTTAGCTTTTTATGTTCTTAGAAGCTCACAGGAGCTGTCATGAGCTTATTTGGTGGCTTATTCAAGCTTAAAGCTTATTTGTATGTTAAATGTGCTTAGTTGGCCTGTTAAGGCCCATTGGGTGTTATGTGGGTCCACTGGGCTCCCAGCTTCTTGGACACATTATTGGGCTTTTATTGGACCATGCCAAAGAGTGTAGGTGGGTTGGTGGGCTCTGGAATGGGATGTGCTCTTGGTGATAGTTAAGTGCTTAATGGACCATTGAGTCCATTAAGGGTGTTTGTGTGTCTTGTGCTACAAGCACAATAGCTCAAGCTTTGAGCTTGTGAAGTGATTTAGATGAGCTTGTGTGGGTGTGATCTTTGCATAACTCGTTTGTTGAGGATTCAAAGAAATAGGTGAAGCAATAAAATTACCATGGTACTGTATTAAGTAATCAAGTTTGAGGATCAAATTGATTGAGCAAAACTGTTTTGTTAAAACACTTAGTATTTGCTAATTGTTTTCATAAGGTTGCACATAACTTAGTAACGTGTGATTTTTATGATCTTGGGATTATGTTAAGTGCTTATAAAGTTCATATCTTCATTGTTAGCCATATAGAGATTTATGAGAGTTTGTTTACTAGTGAAACTTTCCCAAAGTACTTAGTAAGGACCAAACTTGCCATATTCCATAATCCAAGAACCTTAAATAAATTTTCCAAAATTGAGCATCCAGGGACCAAAATTGCCAAGTGTGAAACTCTAGGGACTAAACTTGTAAATTCTCAAAACTTTTTACCCAAAGACCATTTTGATAATATTTGACTTTTAAAGGACTTGGGTTGACTTATCTTTCAAAATAAATGCTCAGGGACTAATTTTGAAAAGTTTTGAAAGTTGAGGGACTGAAACTGCCGTTATGCAAACTTTGTTCATTTTTCATCTGTTTTTAACCATTTTGCATCTAAAACATATAAAACACAATTTTGGGATATTTTCTGTATTTTGATGCATTTTTTAGTGTTTTTAAATATTTTTGCAGTTAAGATTGACCAAAATGGATGAGTGTTTGAGTACTCATCACCTTGCCAAAAGACAAATATACACAACGACGTTACAACAAATTTAAGGCAGATATCAGTAACATCTCCCACAAACACAGACAATAATGTTCCAGCACCAAAACATAGTAACAAACCATCCCAAAATCATGACACGCCTTACAATGATGTGAACAACAAAGACATTGATTTTTTTTATTTATTTTTTAACTGTGGCTCAGCTCTGTAACCAACAAATAGCATCACCAAAGATGGTGTATGGCTGCAACGACTAAACACAGCGGTTTCATGATGGGCATAACTAATAACACCACCAATCATCAAAGAAAATATAGTATAATCAATATCAGCACTATTTTTATGTCACAAAACTAACGTTAACTCTAATTTAACACAATGCTATAAACCCAAATCCAAGTAACTGTAGCCTTACAAAACAGTACCCATAACCAAAATTAAAAAAACCCCCAAAACGTATTAAAGACAAAGAGTTCATATAACACAATAAAATCACAAACCTAAATTGAGTTTCTTCTTCTCGGATAAACACAACCAATATTTTTTACCCTGCGGGTCCACGCCACCACATCATGACGGACGGAGATTATCAGTCGATAACCATGGTCGTCGCTGCAATTGTGAGATGAGGATTTTTGGATCTAGGGTTTCACACCAATTGTGAATGTTCTGGAACGAGACAATTAATTATGTTATCAGCGGATCGGACATCGCCAAAGTAGGCCAGAAAATCAGACCAAAATTGGCCCAACGATTTTGGTGGGAAAAGCCCCAACAAAAACGGTGTCGTTTCCAGTGTGGTTTAATATAAACTTTAATATACACCTCCATAAAATTGTTGGACTCAAATGGGTTTGATTTTAGGCCCGTATAATGGACTTAAGGATTATCTTGACATGGGCAAGTTACTAACTTGTCTATTAACACATTATCTCCTATACTTAACAATAGTGCAAGCCCAATACCTAATAACTAACTTATTACAAACTATACAAGGCTCGTAAATAAATGTTATATAGTAACCACTAATGAGAAATGATTGACTTTTAAGGCTAACAACTCTAACTTTTGACTTTAGCGACGAGGCTTGGCGACAACGTTTTCGCGACAAAGGGCTCATCATGAAAGACCTTTTGTGACGACATTTGAGGTTCTTGCTACCATTTTTGTACTCACTAAAACCCCTAATTCTTATAGTAGAATTTGTTTTGTGTAATTTGAGTAATTTATCTTATCATTCGTTTATATGTTGTTATTAGATACTAGTAATATTTATATCTTATAAAGATAAAGTCATCGGCATATATGAATGAACATAATATTTGTCGACGAATCAACATTTAATGATTGTGTACCCATTAAATGTTGTTATTGTCTTCGGTCGTAGTCTTCTGTTGTCGACATGATTTTTATTTTTGTTTTTACAATATCTGTTGTTGATGTATTGTAAAATGAATTGTCATAATGATTCTCAACGGATGCTGGTTTACATATATATCTTAATAGCCGTGAAAGAAATACGATTAACGAAATCAAACATTTGAGTATTGGCAGCCTTATAAAAAGTTGGGTTAATGGCATATAATAGTAACGTATTTTTTTATTTGTTCATTATCAGATATGAACAAAAAATATTACCACAATACCCATCGAACTTTGCATTTTTGTGTCGATATCAGCAACTTCGCCATTTTTATTTTCAAAATTCACGTCATGTGACACATGTACATTTCATGCCCCTTTTTTTTGTACCGTTAGGTTCCATGTCAGCCCCTTATACATACCGTTAGGTCGTCTTCCACAATAAAAACACATATAACCCTAACACTAGCATATACAACCTAACAGTGTGTATAAGGGTTGACATGGAACCTAACGGTACCAAAAAAAGGGGCATGACATGTACATGTGTCACATGACGTGAATTTTGAAAGTAAAAATGATGAAGATGCTGATATCAGCATAAAAATGCAAAGTTCGATGGGTATTGTGGTAATATTTTTAGTTCATATCTGATAATAATACAAATGAAAAAGTATGTTACTATTAGATGTCATTAAGCCTAAAAAGTTATATTGAGTTCACAACTATGCAAAATTTGATAAGGGGGTTGGCAACACACCCCTCACCTCAAATCCTTTCACTCACTTACACACAATCCCCTTATGCTACATCACTCTCTCACTTTCTCCTTCACTCACTCACTTTTTGTTGACATCACACCCCTCACCCTTCACTCACTTTTTTTTTTCTTTTTTCTTTTTTTTTTTTAAATTCTATCAATATTATGACAATATATAGTGCCATTAGCCGACATCTAAAACCTTTTTAAACAATAACCGTGTAAGGTTATTTATGATTAAGTTATAAAACAAGGGCTTAAATTGTCAATTATGTAGATATTTTTGCACCTATAAGTAAATAAAAGCAAATGGTTAGAAAATTAGAGCAAATATGTAATTAAAAGATATAAACTTGAGGGGTCAGAAGTGAAGATAACTCAAAGTCATCATCTTCCTCTCGTTTATTTCATATCTCCATAACCTCTTCTGAACCATACAAGCATTTACTGCTCCAACGGTCCATTTTTTGAATCTCCAACGTTCCTATTTCTTTTCTTTCTCGTGCGATAAACTTCACCGAAAAAGGCCTCCCCTGTACGGTACCGCATGGTCGGCGGCGGTGTTCCCGCGCAGGAACCACCCCGTACCATGCCTCCCCGCATGTGTTGCCAACCCCTAAGAAAAAACAGTCTCAAATATATATTGAATGACTTTACTTCATTCCATAACCAACAACTTTGAGCAACTTTATTTAGGGTCAGAACTAAAACACAAAGTGATCAAATGCATTTTAAAAAATCCAAGATTTTTTAATAAAACTTGTAGTACGCTACAAAAATAACGCGAAATTGTCTCTATTATTTGTTCTTTGATTTATTAATTTGATTTAGATGCGTTAGATGAAATCCACTGCCCATACTAGATTTTTATTTATTTATCATTTTTTTACAAGAGAGTCACCGATATTGACTCTTATCACTCACCAGGTAACATTTTAAAAACGAGAATTAGACTCTGAAAATATTTTTAAGTTAAAGTATTGAGGCAAAAGCAGTCAACCTAATTGACCAGGTGAATGGTCAACCAAGTCAAACAGTCTAGAGTCAATCTCCGTGGAATATAGGGTTTCCCTGGGTCGTTATGTCTCAACGAGGTGTGATGGTAATCAAAATGGGTTTGTGATCGGGTGAATTTGGACAGAAAAGGGTTTGAGGGTTTTGAATGATTACGCTAAGGAAATATAAGTGAGAACGATTTAAACACACTATATTAACAATAACGTGAAACCTAGTTAACCTAAAACGTAATCTAAAAATTTAAAATTAAAGTTTGCTTAAAGATAAGCAGAAAAATAAGCCAAACGGCTTAAATAGAAGCTATCACTTTTTTTATATTTTTGGTTTTTCTATATTTTACAAACTACTTTTACTAACATAACCTAAATTTAAAAAAACGTAAAAGTTTATTAAATAAAACGCGAGTACGCGAAATAAAAAGTGAAATTTGTGCTACGTTAACCCTACGGATTTAAAAATTATACTTTTATAATCCTAACGATAAAAGAAAATTTTGAGAAAAAGAAAAATAATTTTTACACTATTTAATTAATTACTATTTAATAATATTTAAAATACACTAATTATGAATTTAAGCTAGAAAAATAAAAATTTAATTCTAAAAATTCCAAAATAATATAAAAGTAATTTTAAAACTAAAAATATATTTTTCCTACTTTTTCTCTATTTATTATTAATTAATTAAGATTTAAATACCAATTAAACTAATTAAATTAAAGAAAAATAGCAAATGAACAGTAAAAATCCTAAAACTTTTTTTCAAAATATTTTATGACATTTAAAACCTAGGAAAAATATAAAAACATAGGAGTACTTAATAAAAACTATTTATACTATTTAATTATCTAATATTAATTAATTACTAATAAAACTAACATTAATTATAATAAACACTAAATGAAAAGGGAAAAATCTGAAATTATTCCTACAAATACTTTAATATACTAGGAATTTAAGAAAAATATAAAAACAGATAAGTACTTGACAAAAATTTAAAAAGAAAAATTAAAAAGCTAAATTATATTAAATAGAAGCTATCACTAGAAATTAAAATGAGCTTTTTTGGAATTTCTTTTTTCAAAACTGATTAACTACTAAAATTAACAAACTTTTCTAAAGACAACTTGAGTAGAACTTGTAAATAAGCTCTGTGGAGCATATTGGTCACCACAGATAAGCTTATAAGCCTATCAGTGGATCCTGTGATTAAGCACAAGCTTCAAATAAGCTTCACAGTTGGAACCAAAGTTAATATAAGCTGCAAACAACATAAGGACAATGGAAGTAGCCTGAAAGACACAAATTAACTGACTAATAAGCTCAAATAAGCAAATAAGTACATCCAAAATACCCTGTGGAACTAGCAGGCCTGCAGGCTAAGCTTGAGCTTATCAAATAAGCTTGAGAACCAAAAAGAAGCCTTGAACTAGCAATATAGGCTGGTGATCTGTCCAAAAAGTCCAATTGAACAAGCTCAAACACACAGAAAAGCCTATGATGAGCTTATGAAACTTGGCTTGCAAACACTGATGAAGCAGTGTTGTGAGCTGGGTGGATCAAGTTGGTGGGCAAAAGAAGCAATCAATTAAGCACTCTTAAGGATCTCACAACACATGAGATTAGAAGCTAACTTTGACTTTCACTAGGAGAACTACCAATATTATGACTTAACTAGCTAGACTAAACCTAATAGATACTGTATAAGCCAAATTTGTCACACAGAAACATTCTTAACTCAGAGATTTACCCTGAACCAAACACCCCTTTAAGTAGCTGATAATGAGATTTTTCAAAGCATAAGACTATTTGAACCCATTAAACTGATTCACCAAGTTCTAATGTGATGTAATGAGGACAAACAAGCAGAAAATTGAAGATTCTAACAACTTATACTCATGAATCATCATCATATCATTTTGACAGTTAAAATGTAAAAAAGTAAGTACAATGAATTCAATGGACAGGAACTAAATATCAAGCATTACTACAACTAACAACATCAAAGTAAGCACAAAGGAGTCAAAATCAAACAGCAATGAGCATGACTACAGTAACAAGCATGAAAATGAAAATGTGGACTTACAAAATTTCAAGCTGAAAATTTAGAAACAAGGAACCAAACCACCACCTAATGCCTCCCATGAGACACTAAACCATACTAAGGCTTATTCTTCTCTTCTTTTTCTTATTTTTCAAGTGCTTTCCTATTTTTAGGTAATTTTGAGATTTTTTTTATTTATTTAATGAAAACTTAAGTAAATAAACTTTAAACAATTCTAATGAAGGTAGAAACTCACAATGAGCTATGTGAGCTTATGTAATCTCAAATGGAATGGTTTTAATGATAATGTAACTTGAACAAGATTTTGACTAATCACAACTTAATATTTTTATTAAAACTGAAAACAAACAAGGAAACTGAGAGTTGAAACTGAAAACTTGTATTAATAATGAAAGCAGATTACAAAATTAAACTAAGACTACATGATTTGAAGCATAAAGAACAGAATTACATGATTTAAAATTACACTAAAGGCTTAAAACTAAATTATCTACTACATCTACCACTCTCTTCTGCTTCCTTATTCTTCTTTTATATTGCTTTCTTGGAATCCTTGCAGCCCTCTTGTCATTTTCCCATATTATTCTTAGCCGTTGGATTGTTTACTTGTATCCTGGCCATTCAATTGTTTTGGCGGGAAAAGGATTTGACCACTTGTGGGTCTGATAACTTGTATTAGGGTAGGGGTAATGAAAGCTTGTTGTCTTTTGTGTTTGGAGGGGGGAAGGTAAGTAGGGGTGATGATGGTGTTTGGCGTTGCAGGTTGTGGCAGGGTTTTACAGGTTTTTGGAGGGAGGTGAAGGCAAGGGTGAGTGGAGGTCAAACGGGTTGAGTTGACTGGGGATATAAATAAAAGCGGGAGTGGATTTTATTAGTGGTTGGGCTGGTAGGGAGTTGGGATTGGTGGGCTGGATTGGGTGATGGGGTGTTGTGTTTATTATTTTTGGGTTTGGTTTTGTTTTGGGTTAGTATAACTTAGGATCCGTTTGGTATTTAGTGTAAAATTCACAAGGACCAAAAATGTAATTCATTGAAAGTTTAGGGGTCTAGTTTGTAACTTTTTCAAAGATAATAGAAGGACCAAACTTGCCATATCTCAATAACCCAAGGACCATAAATGTAATTTTCCCATTTTTAAACACTCGAGGACATTTTATGTCATATTTGGATTTTCAGGGGTTTAATATGTAACTTTCCAAAAGTTTATCAAAAGGTCCAATTTTGTCAAAGTTGAATAGTACAGGGACCTTAAATGATAATTTTCCATATTTTGAATTATAGGGACTATTTCTGCCATTTTTGAAACTTTAGGGACTGAAATTGCCAATTAAGTAAACTTTATTCGTTTTTCATTAGTTTTCAATCCTTTTTCACCTGAAATGTATAAAAACACAATACATGCATATTTTCTGTATTTTGTGGCATTTCTGATTGTTTTTAATTGTTTTTGCAGTTTAAATGGGAACAAAATGATGTGTATTTAGACACACATCAATCCCTCACACTAAACTATTGCTAGTCCCTAGCAATCTTTTGAGAAAAACTTAATGGATTTGAAACTCTTTACCAAAAGCCATTACTTCTGGAGTAGCCAAATGTATCAGTTCAAGTAAGAACTATGGTCCACTTAATAACCATGTGATTTTGAGTAAACCACCAACTGTCAACGGATTTGATTTGTCTTTACCAAAAGCCATTTGCTTCTGGACTAGCCAACTCTTGATGGAATAGTCAACATCTTGGTGAGCTGATTACCAATTATAGTTTTTCCACTGCCTTTACCACAAGCCATAATCTTGCGGGCTAGCCAACTCATTCACTTTTTTGGATATGGCGAGTTGATATACCATACAATTTTGGGCAAATTGCAAGCCATCAACGGATTTGAGATATCTTTACCAAGAGCCGTTTGCTCCTGGATTAGCCAATCCTTTTGTCGTTTAGACATGGCGGACTGATAACCACAAAAAATTTTGAAACTTTAGTGAAAAAATTTTGAAAATTTTGGGCCAAAATGGGGGAACTAGATGGTAAAATGTGATAAAATTTGCTAGAATTCCCCCCCCCCCCCCCCCACTAAGAATTGAATATTGTCCTCAATATTCAAAGTCTCGGCTATTATGCCGACTCTTTGAACGTAAAAGGGCAACATTACAAGCTAAATGTGGAAACACCAGTTTTTTTCACTTTATTTGTAACCAAAGTATGGGTAACTCCCCCACACTTAGGGTGAAAACCCTATAAGCATGCTACTGTTTTTGTTTACCGAGTCGCTAGCTTGACTCGACCCCGAATTCATTTGTCCTTGGGGAAGCATGATGTGGAAGAAACAATCTCCATCGGACTTTCATTCAAGATGTTTGGACAAACATTTGAAGCACGTGAAAGTTCCATACCGATGAGATACACAAACCCTGGCTTGAAATAGTATGAACTATAAGCGGTGATGCTGGGGTCAAAGATAATGTCTTCATTCCCGAAGGAATGAAGAACAGGAGAAGTCACCCGGTAGGTGAAGAAGAGAAAGAAAGTCATGATAAACATCATGACTAACTCATCATCATCCTCAGGAAAATTCATAGATTCATCATCATGAATTTCATTATTTAAGCTCATGTGATCAAGACATATCCCGGGTGTGTCTAGATCAAAGTAGAAGTTATCATACTCTGGTGGAGATATGATATGAGTGAGTTCACAGGAGAACTCATCAAATGTGAATGAAACATATTCTGGATTGATGTGCGTGAGTTCACAGGAGAACTCATTGAAGGTAAATGATTCATAATCGGGGAGAGAATTATGAGAATGAGAAGTGATACTGCCACTAATCTTCTCTCCCATAGGATCAAAAGTAAAGGCTTCAAACTCCGGAATAGGATCATCGGAGAAAATGTCACTATCCTTAATGAGGATAGGAGATGAAATAGGTTTTTCTTTGAAAGCCTCGATTTTAGAAATTAGGAGATTGACATTCAATAATGTTGCACAAAGTGCTTCATCTTTGATTTCAGTGTCAATCTCATCATTCTCTTCTTCTAAGCTAACTAGCTCAGAAGGTAATCCTTCCACATGACTGATGTCTCTAGAAGATAAAGAATTTTCATCAGCATGTGAAGTACTAAGCTCGATGTTGGGATTAGAGTTTAAAAGATTTTCAGTTTCTCCCATATCGGCTTCAAGGTCAAACAGATCATCATCACTTCCCAATGGAAGTGGATTGATGTGAGTAAGTTCATCTGTGAACTCCTCAATAAGAGGGGCAACATCAGAATGAGGCAGTGGTGCCTCTTCATACTCAACTTCTCCATAAGATGTACAATCATCATTAAAATCGGAGAAAGTCTCAAAATGATCTTTTGGATTTTCAGGGGGAGAAGGTAAATCACACACATGATCAAAAGTTCCCCGTGACTCTCCTAGGATTGGGACAAGGATCTCAACACTAGACTTTATGAATTCGTCCGATTCCTTTTCAGTAACAGTGCTAAGATGCTCATCCCCCATATTCAGAGAGTGAGTGTGAACTTCGAGTGTGATATCAATAGACTGAGGGAGTTTAGAAGTACTAGCAGTTATGGAATTTTCAAGTTTCATTTGATCAACGGCTAGTGACTTCGTCACATTATTTTCTCCCTGATTCTCCATGGAAGGAATCACAACAGATGAATCGGATGAATCTTTTTGAATAATAACAATGTTATCTTCATCATCATCACAATCATCATCGTCATCATATAGAGCAGCATAGCGAAGATTGGCACGTATTTTAGCTGCTCTTTGCTCAGCAAGTAATTCTTCCATGCTCATTTCGTTTCTAGCATCTCGTTCTTCAGCAAGTAATTCTGCCATTGATTTCTCACGAGAATCTTGAAACGATGTAGTAGCCAACCCCTCCTTAAATTTTTTAAATGCTTCAAGAATCTCATGACAAAGGTCTTGCGGGTATTGAGGAGTTGCATGGGTCAATTGGTACTGTGGAGGTTAGTCTTGAGATGAATAGTCATAATTGTTACAAGGAAATGGATTCCTTGTTTGACAATCAGAACTGCAGTGAGGACCTCCACAGTATTCACAACAGTAGAACTGATGTGGTTGTGAGTCGTATGTGCTAGAGTCATAATTGTTGTCAGGAAACTGCTCATAGACAAGCGTGTTGCCCGATTGACAATCAGAACTGTAGTGTGGGCCACCACAGTACTCACAACAGTAAAACTGTTGAGTCTGGTTTGGTGAATTGCATGGATATTGGTCATAACCAAAATTTTGACTATTATGACAATCAAAACCTTGGTGAGGACCTCCACAATATTCACACGAAAAGTTTGGTGTATTTTGATACGAAGCACCATTGTGATTTGGATAATATGATTCTTGCTCGTATGGATGTGATGGGTAATTGG
Organism: Artemisia argyi; assembly: GCA_030686995.1. NCBI lineage: Eukaryota > Viridiplantae > Streptophyta > Magnoliopsida > Asterales > Asteraceae > Artemisia > Artemisia argyi. The sequence goes on from CM060676.1 coordinate 80,429,305, forward strand.
AAAAATTTGAAGAGTTGTTGAATGAGTTCTGATTAGGATCATAAGCAAATGAATTCCTCGAACCACAAAACAAACAACTTCCATCTCGAATATCATTACCACATTGTTCACATGTACACCAACGACATGGTAAACCAAAAAACGGCTCACCACAACCAACACAAGGAATAAAATCCGGAGGTGGGACAAGTGGTGTGCTCTGAGAGCTAGGAATTTTCACCACTTCCGTTATGGTCTCGGGTTTTTGTTCTTGATAAACGTGAGGATTGGGCAAGTCGTTCTTTTCAGTCACTGCCCTAAGCTCTGTACGTTTGCTTGACAAACTTTTAACCGTAAACCGTGAAAGGTTAGGATCAATTCTTGACGGTTTAGGAGCAATTGTGAGCTTAGATTTTTGGACAACCGTAGGTTGGATGTATTTAGCACTTTCATTGTTAGAGGAAAGTACCGGGTCCTTTGTTACCCTGGTTTCTCGTTCCATTTCCCTCACCGGAGAGGGAATAGGAATCGATGGTCCATCATAATCAATACGACATCTCGACATTTTTGACAAGGCCACAAGTTTTTCAATTTTGCTCTCAAATGCCCATTGTTCAAAGAAATCTTCATCGAGATATGCCATTAGAATCAATTACGGGACAAGTGGAAGAAGTTAGAATCAAAAGGATAGAGGGTAAAGGGATGAAGAATCAAAAAGGTAGGAGGGTAAAGATGAATATTTTTGGGATTTTTGATAAACAGTTTATAAGAAAGAAAATCTTTTTGTGTTCGTTGAAAACTAATTTAAAAAAAATTTCAGGAACCGTTTTGTTTTTAAAATAAGAAAATATGGACAAAGGATGGTAAATATACAATGAGTGTATATCCAGATTCACTAATCTGTAAAACCGTTTAGAATACGCGCACGACCTCCTCGGCAGCGGCGCCAAAATTTGATTGAGGCAAAAGCAGTCAACCTAATTGACCAGGTGAATGGTCAACCAAGTCAAACAGCCTAGAGTCAATCTCCGTGGAATATAGGGTTTCCCTGGGTCGTTATGTCCCAACGAGGTGTGATGGTAATCAAAATGGGTTTGTGATCGGGTGAATTTGGACAGAAAAGGGTTTGAGGGTTTTGAATGATTACGCTAAGGAAATATAAGTGAGAACGATTTAAACACACTATATTAACAATAACGTGAAACCTAGTTAACCTAAAACGTAATCTAAAAATTTAAAATTAAAGTTTGCTTAAAGATAAGCAGAAAAATAAGCCAAACGGCTTAAATAGAACCTATCACTTTTTTTATATTTTTGGTTTTTCTATATTTTACAAACTACTTTTACTAACTTGACCTAAATTTAAAAAACGTAAAAGTTTATTAAATAAAACGCGAGTACGCGAAATAAAAAGTGAAAATTGAGCTACGCTAACCCTACGGATGTAAAAATTATATTTTTATAATCCTAACGATAAAAGAAAATTTTGAGAAAAAGAAAAATAATTTTTACACTATTTAATTAATTACTATTAATTAATTACTATTTGATAATATTTACTCGTAAAATACACTAATTATGAATTTAAGCTAGAAAAATGAAAATTTAATTCTAAAAATTCCAAAATAATATAAAAGTAATTTTAAAACTAAAAATATATTTTTCCTACTTTTTCTCTATTTATTATTAATTAATTAAGATTTAAATACCAATTAAACTAATTAAATTAAAGAAAAATAGCAAATGAACAGTAAAAATCCTAAAACTTTTTCTAAAAATATTTTATGACATTTAAAACCTAGGAAAAATATAAAAACATAGGGGTACTTAATAAAAACTATTTATACTATTTAATTATCTAATATTAATTAATTACTAATAAAACTAATATTAATTATAATAAATACTAAATGAAAAGGGAAAAATTTGAAATTATTCCTACAAATACTTTAATATACTAGGAATTTAAGAAAAATATAAAAATAGATAAGTACTTGACAAAAATTTAAAAAAAAAATTAAAAAGCTAAATTATATTAAATAGAAGCTATCACTATAAATTAAAATGAGCTTTTTTGGAATTTCTTTTTTCAAAACTGATTAACTACTAAAATTAACAAACTTTTCTAAAGACAACTTGAGTAGAACTTGTAAATAAGCTTTGTGGAGCTTATTGATCACCACAGATAAGCTTATAAGCCTATCAGTGGATCCTGTGATTAAGCACAAGCTTCAGATAAGCTTCACAGTTGGAACCAAAGTTAATATAAGCTGCAAACAACATAAGGACAATGGAAGTAGCCTGAAAGACACAAATTAACTGACTAATAAGCTCAAATAAGCAAATAAGTACATCCAAAATACCCTGTGGAACTAGCAGGCCTGCAGGCTAAGCTTGAACTTATCAAATAAGCTTGAGAACCAAAAAGAAGCTTTGAACTAGCAATATAGGCTGGTGATCTGTCCAAAAAGTCCAATTGAACAAGCTCAAACACACAGAAAAGCCTATGATGAGCTTATGAAACTTGGCTTGCAAACACTGATGAAGCAGTGTTGTGAGCTGGGCGGATCAAGTTGGAGGGCAAAATAAGCAATCAATTAAGCACTCTTAAGGATCTCACAACACATGCACATACAGCTGGGATTGTGAGCATTTCAAAACAACCAAAGTCTTAGGCTGGGGTGTAGTAATGCACAAGTGAGAAGCCCAAGAAAACAGGGATGTGAGACATTGCCCCTGGTGCAGGGGAGTTCACTCTCAACTGGCCAACTATAAGCTACTTAAAACCGTTCAAAGAAAATTTCCAAAATCATACAAAAATTTGTCCATGAATCACAAGCTGACAAATATTATAAATCCCAAAATCCCAGAGGCTAAGACTTAGAATTGAGGCCAAGAAAAATCCCTCTCAAACTGGAAACCTCAACAAACCATGAAACTTGACTTTTTGTGTATTTGATGAAAGGTTTACTATATTGAGATTCTAATAATTCTAATATACTGATGTTGATGTAATAAGCTAAGAATGGATGAAATTGAGCTATCTGAAATACTTATGAAGCTAAATGATGGGATCCTAAACTGTAAACCTTGACAGTTAATGCACAACTGAGATTAGAAGCTAACTTTGACTTTCACTAGGAGAACTACCAATATTATGACTTAACTAGCTAGACTAAACCTAATAGATACTGTATAAGACAAATTTGTCACACAGAAACATTCTTAACTTAGAGATTTACCCTGAACCAAACACCCCTTTAAGTAGCTGATAATGAGATTTTTCAAAGCATAAGACTATTTAAACCCATTAAACTGATTCACCAAGTTCTAATGTGATGTAATGAGGACAAACAAGCAGAAAATTGAGGATTCTAACAACTTATACTCATGAATCCTCATCATATCATTTTGACAGTTAAAATGTAAAAAAGTAAGTACAATGAATTCAATGGACAGGAACTAAATATCAAGCATTACTACAACTAACAACATCAAAGTAAGCACAAAGGAGTCAAAATCAAACAGCAATGAGCATGACTACAGTAACAAGCATGAAAATGAAAATGTGGACTTACAAAATTTCAAGCTGAAAATTTAGAAACAAGGAACCAAACCACCACCTAATGCCTCCCATGAGACACTAAACCATACTAAGGCTTCTTCTTCTCTTCTTTTTCTTATTTTTCAAGTGCTTTCCTATTTTTAGGTAATTTTGAGATTTTTTTTATTTATTTAATGAAAACTTAAGTAAATAAACTTTAAACAGTTCTAATGAAGGTAGAAACTCACAATGAGCTATGTGAGCTTATGTAAGCTCATATGGAATGGTTTTAATGATAATGTAACTTGAACAAGATTTTGACTAATCACAACTTAATATTTTTATTAAAACTGAAAACAAACAAGGAAACTGAGAGTTGAAACTGAAAACTTGTATTAATAATGAAAGCAGATTACAAAATTAAACTAAGACTACATGATTTGAAGCATAAAGAACATAATTACATGATTTAAAATTACACTAAAGGCTTAAAACTAAATTATCTACTACATCTACCACTCTCTTCTGCTTCCTTTTTCTTCTTTTATATTGCTTTCTTGGAATCCTTGCAGCCCTCTTGTCATTTTCCCATATTATTCTTAGCCGTTGGATGGTTTACTTGTATCCTGGCCATTCAATTGTTTTGGCGGGAAAAGGATTTGACCACTTGTGGGTCTGATAACTTGTATTAGGGTAGGGGTAATGAAAGCTTGTTGTCTTTTGTGTTTGGAGGGGGGAAGGTAAGTAGGGGTGATGACGGTGTTTGGCGTTGCAGGTTGTGGCAGGGTTTTACAGGTTTTTGGAGGGAGGTGAAGGCAAGGGTGAGTGGAGGTCAAACGGGTTGAGTTGACTGGGGATATAAATAAAAACGGGAGTGGATTTTATTAGTGGTTGGGCTGGTAGGGATTTGGGCTTGGTGGGATGGATTGGGTGATGGGGTGTTGTGTTTATTATTTTTGGGTTTGGTTTTGTTTTGGGTTAGTATAACTTAGGATCCGTTTGGTATTTAGTGTAAAATTCACAAGGACCAAAAATGTAATTCATTGAAAGTTTAGGGGTCTGGTTTGTAACATTTTCAAAGATAATAAAAGGACCAAACTTGCCATATCTCAATAACCCAAGGACCATAAATGTAATTTTCCCATTTTTAAACACTCGAGGACCTTTTATGTCATATTTGGATTTTCAGGGGTTTAATATGTAACTTTCCAAAAGTTTATCAAAAGGTCTAATTTTGTCAAAGTTGAATAGTACAGGGACCTTAAATGATAATTTTCCATATTTTGAATTATAGGGACTATTTCTGCCATTTTTGAAACTTCAGGGACTGAAATTGCCAATTAAGTAAACTTTATTCGTTTTTCATTAGTTTTCAATCTTTTTTCACCTGAAACGTATAAAAACACAATACATGCATATTTTCTGTATGTTGTGGCATTTCTGATTGTTTTTAATTGTTTTTGCAGTTTAAATGGGAACAAAATGATGTGTATTTAGACACACATCAAGGCTCAAAGAGTTTCCGCTGATAGGTAGCACGACCTCTAATGAGCCCTTATGAAGCAACCTTTAATGTTATTAATATGCTTATTTTCATTTTGTATCCCTTCTTTGCTTTACGGAGGCTAATGCTTTATCGCTCCTATTGTATACACTTAAATACTACATGCTTGCTAGTCGTTGACCAAAGACGTCATGAACTCTTACTTGGCTCAAAATGGTTATGTATACTTTAATCACCCACATAGGATGTCTAGTCCCGTTTTAGGGACTCGTCATCATCACGATGTGCTATTCATCCACTAAGGATGTCTACTTTTTATTTAATGGCAAATGGTCATATCAACATGCTAGTCATCCACATAAGACATCTAAGTCACACTTCAGGACATAAAGTCTTGTAAAGGCTCATGTAACCCATCGAGGATGTCTAAGTTCCACTTTGAAACGCTTGATCACATTATACCACATATCGTCTACGTAGGAAATCTAACTCCAGTTTTGTAGCATATACATATCTATTATAGTCATGTCACCCGTCCTATCACGGGTTAGAGTTTATGCTTACGGGTTTATGATGCTTCCAGTTGATTATTTGGGATATACATTGAGTTATAATAATTATGAAAGATCGTAATCATCATGGAGAGAGAAATGTGTACATCGGGAATGTACAACAAGTTAACATGATCGAGCTTAATCATTTATGCCAGAAAGACATGTGTCATACCGAAGAGATATGATATGTGCTTTAACTTGTTATTTTGGTGTTATTGTTTCAAGTTCGATGATTGGTTACTATTACTGTTGAAGCATTCTAAGTGAGTTGATGATGTTGATATTATGCTCCCAAACGGACAATCATCGTTGTAATGGACTATGATGCTTTAATAAATACAGTTTACAGTCTCATCTATAGTTTCCGCTGTGCATGAGAAGACAAGGACCGAAGACATTTGAAGATAACAGTAGACACTTCTTCAGCATCAAGTTTCGCATAAAAAGGGTTGTCAGTTGGGGAGGGAGTTGTATATTCTTGCCTATTTTGGTCTTTCCTATTTTACGCCAGTTTCATTTTACACTTCTACTTCAACACTTTGAAGAATACATAAAAGATCAAAAAGAAAAAGGCTCACTAATTGGGATAGAGTAATAACCTAATTAGAAACAAAGGAAGTTGAGAGCTATGAATCAATGTTGAAGCATTCGTAAGAGAGAACTTCAAAGATAAAGATAGTTTATGGCACAACCCATTTAACAATACACTTTGACGGTCATCAAGCACGAAACAAATAATACTAGCTTATAAATAGTGATCAATATAAGTATAACCAATATGCGTCTGTTAACTCCTTAAGGTATGAGAGTTATGACCGAAATAGTAATCAGGTAGGTTTTAATTCAAAATTGATTTTTAGGGAACGAATAATCAAAAACTACTAGGGTTTGACGGGTGGCCGGGTGGGTAGTAAAGTCGGCTCAGGCCGACTAGGTCAGAAATCAATGGTTGATATTAAAAGCATTTTAATATTTCACCTATTTTTTATAATTTAAATATCTTTTAAACCGTTAATCGTTAAGCGAAAATAATTACACCATCGCGACGAGCATTTAATTATCTTTCTATAGACGGGCACTTTGATATACTTTCGACAAAAAAAAATCATTTTTTTCACGTTTTTTTCGTGGCCGAAAAAATCATATATGATATATCATATACGATATTACTTAGGATCAAATGAGAAACATATTTAAGATTAGAAGAATGAGAAGAAACTATAACCACAAAAATTAGATACACCTATAAAAAATAGATGCATCTCCTATTATTTCTTTTTTCTTATTTGAAATATGTGACTATAATTTTTTATCACTCTTCTCATTTTATTAATTCTTGTGGCTATAATTTTTTATCACTCTTCTCATTTTATTAATTCTTCTCACTAGATCCATACTCTATATGATATTACATATCATATATGATATGTAATATCATATCTGATATATCATATGTGATTTTTTCGGCCACTAAAAAAACGTGAAAAAAATGAAAAAAAAAAAGTTGTCGAAATATATCAAAGTGTCTATCTATAGAAAGATAATTAAATGCTCGTCATAACGGTATATTTTTTTTCGCTTAACGATTAATGGTTTGAAAGATATTAATATTTGAAAAAAAAATGATGAAAGTGGGTTTTTTAAATTGTTGGGATTAATCTCATCTATTAGATCAAATAAAAATGGAGAGAAGATAGATAGTGGAGATGAGCCCCTTAGTATGTAAAAAAAGTTTGGTCCTCAAATGATCTTAAATCATACTTATAAATTATAATACATGTATAACTTTTCCTTAAACTTAAATTTCTTAAATTGAGTAATGTCGATTAAAAATAGTAATAACATTCGCCACTAAATTATTTAGTGTTTATATACTCCAAAAATTATTTTTTAATTCCCAAACTTTTTTCATTTTTTGTTTATAACCCAAAAATTATTTTTTGCAATAATTACAAATTGAACTTGTAAGTGTTATATCAAAAGTTATACCAAAACCATAATCTAATAAGTATAATTATTTGTTGCTATACACCATCACTTCGTACGAATATTCATCTAATACTATATAACGGGGATGTAAGCCGCGCGTTGCCACGAGCATTATACAATATTACATTGTAAGGACTAAATTTTCAACGAACCTCTAAGATGAAGGACGAAGTTTGTATGGATATTTTTTTAAATTGTTGAAGATAACGGTCGTTAGCTACTTAACGTCAAGTTAGTGATCAAAGACTGACTTTGAAATAGATGTATAACATGAAGGACCAACTATTTAAATTATGAGAGGAGTAAATTTGCAACGAACCTCTGAGATGAAGGACCAATTTTGTACGAAATTTTTTTTAAATGTTAAAGATAACGGTCGTTAGTTAACAGTTGTTAAATAACTAATGACCGTTAGTTACTATAGCATAAATTATTATTTTAAAAATTTATTATTCACTCACTCACAAAATCACTATAGCCGAAATTATTATTTTAAGTTGGGGAATAGTACACTCACGCTAAATGTAATATATATATATATATATATATATATATATATATATATATATATATATATATATATATATATATATATATATATATATATATATATATAATATCTAGATTTTCATCAATTAGATATTTGGATGTACATCACGATGAACGCTACTGTTCTTTTAGTAAATAGGAATTATAGTTATTCCAATTAAATACTCCATGGCAAGTGCACGCAGAAGGGTAGGTTTCTTTATTCACCATGCATTAATGATTTAGATTCTTCATTTATTGCCAGATTGAACAACCCAACGGTCACTAAAAAACACATAAGCTATTGTTACATACTCCCACAAATACGCATTCCTTCTGGCGTTGAGTATCAAATTCATATGCATCGTTAAAGTTTCTATTAAAATAATTGTAGCTAACAAGTGCTCTTAGAACATCGCTTAAAATGCATTAGTTCATTAATTCATCTTGAACTTTTAATTTTAAATTAAAAATGAGCATTAGTTCATTGTATATTTGTTTTTCACACTCATTCTCTCTCTGCATTCAAAACGTTATTTTTGACACTTGTCAGGATTCTGAAAGTAAGAGGATAAGTAGAAAGATTTTATAGAAGGATTTAGCATTTTTCATTGAGAATACATTTAATACACATTAATTGATCTTATAATTTACCTTAATTAGTTTAATCTTATAATTAAGGCTAAAATGTATTTTGGTACCTCAAACTTTGTTAACCGGGTTTTTTACTACCCTAAATTTTTAATGGTGCGGTGTAGTACCTTGAACTTGTAAACTCGGTTATAACTTAAGCTTTCATAATGATAAAAATTAATATCATGTAACTGCCATTCAAAACATCAGCAAATGTTATCAAGTTTCATGGTAAAATGGGTTGAATCATGTTTTCATGGAATAAACTTAAGCCAAAACAATGTTATCAAGTTACATGGTAAAATAGGTTGAATCATGTTCTCATGGCAAAATTTTAAGCCAAAACAATGTACTACGTAATTCCATTTAATAGTATTCATTATACACTTCAATTGAATAACGTATATGTTTTCTTCATCAATTAATAAACATATATTGAGTACATCAAACTAAAGACACATACAGATCATGAAGTATACATACAACCACCAAACTAAAGACACATACAGATCATGAAGTATACATACAACCACCTCTATAGTAGAAATCATCATCCTCACTTTTTATTGAAAGCTAGATCATCATTTTTTGTTCCACCAACATTTTATCATTTTATTATTCCACTAAGATATCTATTGTTAGTTTGTTACCAATACCCATTATTGTATTCAGTCTCTCTAACTTGCAAAATTTCGAACAAATTCAGAAACCAATGGCAACATAACACACTAAGTACCAATTAACAATAAATAATTCCGTAAATTTAACACCAAATATCTCTAAGTTGAAGTATAATCTCGATCGCTCAAATGAAATTGAACGGAATCACAGATGATTCTCACAAAAAATAATTTTTGATTAATTTAACATACTTTTCTCCAACTTATTTAGCGTTATAATGTAATCATGGATCTTGTTGTCATAATTTTTAGGCTATGACATAGAAAAAGAAATTAGCCATGTGAAATTAAGTGAGAGGAGGGAAAAGAAGTGTATGTGAACATGTTGTTAACCTTCATCATTAAAAACTAACAGAAATATGTCACGTGTGATCACATGACCGAGTAAATCCTTCAATTTGCCAGGTTTACAAGTTTAGGGTACTACATCGCACCATTAAAAGTTTAGGGTAGTAAAAAACCCGGTTAATCAAACTTTAGCCTATAATTAATAAACTTATACTTTGTTTATTTAATCATTTAAAATAGTGTGAGCATTTTTAGACAAACCCATAACTATATAAGCATAAAGCATTAACTAAGTATACATGTTATCATACGTTTGGGTTGTTATAAGATCAAAAAAATGGTCATATGGAACCGGGTTTTAAATTCTCGAAACCCATTTATACCTAACGGGTTTTTAGTGACCCAGGTCAATCCGATTCTTGAAACCCGATCAGGTTTGGTTGTTTTCATGTTTTTTTAAGTAAACCAAGTTAATTATATATATATCTGCGACGTAATTTTATTTTTAAACGTTATCTTTGCTGTTAAATATTTTTCTAGGCTCAATACATGGATTAGTAATAATTTATATATATTTCTTTTTCGTATTCTTGAGAAAAAAATGTTTTTTTTCTTTTTCTTTTTAATTATAGAAAATCGAGTGATCGAACTGGTTGAACCGATAATTTGATGATTCGACCGGATCGATTAAAAACCCGATTTTCAAAACATATGTTTTAAGCGGAGATAATTGGTTTTGGCTTTGAGGTGAGCGCGGCCTTGATAAATTGGAGTATCATTCTTATATGTCAACTCCATTGTTGAAGATTTCTATCCATACATTGAATAAATTTGTTTAGCAGTTAGCACACACGTGACATGTTATTAAATTACTAACACCTTATTACTCCGTATTAAAAAATCTAAGCTTTGTTTAAAAAAAAAAATAATAAAAAAAAATAAAAAAGTAAAAATTAAATAAAAATCTAAGCTTTATAGGCATTTAGATTACATTTGAGTGGCTTCTGACAAGTTGTTTCAGCAACCACTTATACACTTTAAGAGCGGGGTATGGTGGCGTCGTGAGTGACGCCATCACCACTAGCCCAAAACAACCGATGGCTCACTGTACTAAGACCTGCGTCGTGAGTCCTTGTGCCGTCACCATGGCTCAACGCCGTGGGGCTTTTTTTTTCCTTGAATTTGAACGTTGGATATGTGATGTTTTTAAAAAATAACGGCTAGTTTTAGCCTTTAAGTGTGTATGTTTTAAAAAAAATTAAATTTTAACCCTCTAAAAAACCTTATAACTTTTTATTTCGTATGCCGTTTAAATTTCGTCTTGTAATTTTTTTTTCGAATGAAATTCAAATTCAAATTCATAATTCATAATTCAAATTCGAGTGACGAGGGCTATGTCTCGCAAGATTCGTTTTTTTAATTCGTAGTTTAATGTTTTAAATTGTAGTTTCTATTAATGTAATGTGTTTATTTTAATTAATAAAGTTTATTTTAGTTTATATTGTGTATATTTTATTTTGTGAAAAATAAATAAATAAAAAAAGAAAAAAAATTGGCCGACGCACCAGAATTTTTGGTGCAAACGGATACAGGCAAAATGTGATGTCGTGGGATTTCTGGTGCCATGAAGCTTTTTGCTGACTTGGCAGCAACTTTTTTCCACGGCACCAGAATGACGGCACCACTGCAACTCATGCTCTAAGTAGAACCTATATCAATCAACTGTAAGAAAAAAGAACTATACTGACAGAGATTTCAGTGACATGAAAAAATGTCACTAGTATAACTTTTAAATGACACTTGTTGAAAAGTGTAGGTAAAAGCTGAAAAAGTTTGAGAATGAGCAACGGCACCAGAATGACGGCACCACTGCACCTCATGCTCTAAGTAGAACCTATATCAATCAACTATAAGAAAAAAGAACTATACTGACAGAGATTTCAGTGACATGAAAAAATGTCACTAGTATAACTTTTAAATGACACTTGTTGAAAAGTGTAGGTAAAAGCTGAAAAAGTTTGAGAATGAATAACATTTTGCATGTACAAAATGTGTCAAAAATGCAAAAAACGTATTCTTACACTTTTTTTTGTCACTATAAACTATAAAAGTATAAATTGACTTAATGACATTTTTTCTATACTTTTGTTGACACTTATTTTTCTTAATTAGTAACACTATACAAGCGTATGTCAAAACTTTCATTAGTTTAAAAATCAAGGTTTTTGCAACATTTCAAAACTGGAACACAAATGTATATATATGATTAATACGTAAGTGTATGGAGGTTGCATGGACACCAAAATTCACCAATGGTTCAAACTTAACGATTCAATGAACAGGCTAATCTTTGACTAACAAAGAAAGTAAACCCTCTAAAGCTGGAACATGTGTTTAGTTACTAAAATTAAAAGTCAAACAAATATCACTTGCATACACGTCACGTGACCTCTAAAGTCCTTTGTTATTTCTAACATTTTGACCCTTAAACATATCCACTTACCAAATTTCCCTTTACATAAATTACACGCCACAAACAAAACAAAGGCGGCTGAGTAGTAATTTGACTAATTTCATCAATAAGATAACTCGAAACAAATCCTTTCTCTAAAGTAAACGTTTGCAGGTAACGAGACAACTCTTCCTCTCGATTATACCAATTTTGTTAATATCGAGCATTTCTAAAGTATAGTTTTGTAAATATAATAACTTTAGAAGCACGATTCCATATAAGATGACCTAGATTATATATTTTAGAGAACACTTGTCCATACTAACATAATCAATGTACTAATTTAATAATATAGAAGATGTGTCTTTTGTATTTTTGTAAGTATCACAAATATATATTCTTTTTCCCGTTAAGTTACGGATGGCTAGACCATATATATTATTCCTCAACAAATAAAGTTTAATGATATTGTGCTTGTCCAATTTCAAATGTGTTGTCTATTATTTTTGCAAATGTTATATGAGAACATTTGCTATTACATTTTTAAAAATGATATTTACATTTGCTACATTTTAAAACCAAATTGATTTTGATATACTCTCTATCTCTGTTAGCGAACATTTCTAAAGTGTAATTGTCAGGGGCGGCTCAATTCTTACGGAGGTCTAAAGCAAAGTTTTAAAACGAGGCTTTTCAATTATTTGCTATGATTTTAGTAAAATTATCTATATAACGTCTATCTAGAAAAACCAAAAACGCTTAATATATTTAGAGCCGGCTGATGACTAAATGACAAAAAATCAAATAGAGAAACCAAACATCGTTCTTTTGGTGCTCTAGAAGTACGTCTAAGACGACAAAATTGAACCAACACGAGTGTGCTTGTATGTGTTCTTTCGTGAACAATTTATCAAACAAACACTACATGAATACTTAAAACAATTAAGAGAAATAAATATTATGCTCGTAATCATTGTATAAGAAAAAAAAAATTCTTCGTATTAATTTATTAACACACTAAACAAAAAGTGCAAAAAATACAAGATCAAAAGAGCATAAGAACGGTTCACAAAAAGATCGTTGAGCTTTTAGTTAACTAATAACCCTATCTATTACTCAGTCTTTAAGAATTGGCTTACAAAAATGAGCTTGATTCATTTTTTTTCCTATTACCTTAAAAGATGATATTGGTCCGTTTTATAAAACTAAAATGATGAACTTGGTGTCTCATTATCTGTATGCTTAAAGAATAAAGATAAAACTATACATATCTAACTTGTATTAGGTATTTTAGTAAACAGGGGACTAAAAATTACTAAAATGAGCTTAACTCATTGTTTTCCATTGCCACAAAAGACAATCTTGATCATTTTCATAAAATTAAAATGATGGACTTAGTATCTAATAAACTTTAGGTCTAATGAACACAAATAAATGTAGTTGCAGCTTCAAATCCTAAATTGTATACGGTATTTTAGGAAATTAGGGAGCTTTTAAAATGTTGGGGGCCCTAAAGGCGATGCTGAAGAATAGATGTAACGACTTTATACATGATGTTGCTTTAGAAAATCGGGGGTGTTAAAAATTCGGATGCCTAAAATAATGGCTTTAGTAGTTTTACCCTTGAGCAACCCCTGGTAATTGTGCAATACATTAAAATATCAATCTTAGCAAGTGGAAAAAGAAAAAAAACTCCTCCAGTCATTACCTTTTCTTATTTTTTGAACGACTACTAATTGTAACATAATTTTACACCACATATTTATCTCACACATGTTAAGAAGGACTTGAACCAAGAATCATTTGATTGTTGTCACACAACTTGAGATGTCATTGTGACACAACCCCTTTGGTAGTTGTTACCTATTAAAACTGTGATGAAAGTCTGAAATTATCCGCACATAGATGTTCATGTTTTTTGGCTAATAATTTATTTTATTTGTAAGCTTTTTGGCAATAGTTTTACTGATTAGTTTTTTATGGCAAAAGTTTGATGAAATTTTGTTTCGTTTGTATTATTATTATTATTATTATTATTATTATTATTATTATTATTATTATTATTATTATTATTATTATTATTATTATAGTAATTTGTTTGGTTTGTACAATATGTGAACACATTTTAGTTTACTATGTTCTTTTTGACAATAAATTTACGGATATCAAAAATTTTGTTTAGCTTGTGTCCGTTCGGGCTCGAGCCTGTTGGCTCGTGTCCGTTCGGGTTCGAGCCCGTTTGACCCGTGCTCGTTCAGGCTCGAGCCCATTGCCCGTTTGGGCTTGAATATTTGTATAATATGCTTTATTATTTGTATTAGTCACATTTAATACAGAAATTGTGTTTAAGTTGGTTGTACAATATGCTTGATAATTTATATTTCTTATGTAAGGGGTGTTTTAATAAATGCATTAATTGTATTTATTGACCAGTTAATTAATTGTATTTAATGTACATAATGATTTATTTATTGTATTTAATGTTAGTATTAATTGTATGCTGTAATTAAATATGAGAAGAATTTCTATAAGTAGCATTTGTGTTTAAATCACTTGTAATTTAAGCTTATTAACTTGTAAGGCTTAATTTTAAGTATTCTAATATTAGAAGACATTCCTCCATTATAATATAGTATGATAGTAAATTATACTATTTTGATTGCGTTGATCGCAATCATTCATTCTTTGAAAAAAAAATGTGTCATTCGTCCCTAACTACTAAATGTTATCCATCGTTAGTCCTTTTTAACGAACATTTAATTTTTTCCGTTAAATCTATCTAGTAACTTTAGCAATCAGACTACGACTCAAGATTTAAGTGCTAAGGATTCAAGATTCAAGTTTAAAGACTAAAGAAGCATCATTTATAAATGACCATCCCTTGGGAGGAGATTGTTAGCATTACTATTATATATGAAGTGATGGTCATTTATATGATACGAACCTTGTACATTTGTAATAGATAGTTATAGATGAAAGGTAGGCTTAGGAACTACTTTAACGAGGTCGGCTGCAGGCCGCCGCATTGCGGCGGGGCGCCGATTATGTGTTTGAACAGGTTCATTTTTGACCCATTTCATAAAAACAATCACCTTAACTGCTATTTATTTGCTGAAAAAGAGTTCCCGGTTATGTAGCCAGTCTACGAAAAGGTCATACGCGCCAAACGTTGTGGCAAACATCTTATCGTAGTTTGGGGCCAATGTATCAGGGCGAAATTCCGTTGGCTTCAAATTCAGTTTCCTCTCTTTGTTAGAAACCTTGAGATATCTTGGTATTTCCTGAATATCACAATCTCCTAGCTACGTATACTCTGAAGGAGGTCCTATAAAAACCAAAAAAAAGTTTATTCACCGGATTAGCAATGCTACAACACCTGGAAATGAACGTAACACAGTATCCAAGGAGTGTGGCAAATGGTTATGGACGTCACCTCGCGTATTCAGACGCGAATGGGTAGCGTTTGATTGCAAGCGAGAACAATTCATTTGTCTTTATTCCTGACCACGTGTAATAATAGAAGGTATAAGTTAGTGAGTAAAATGTATTAGCAAATAGGAAGACTATTTTCAAAACGAAAAATATGGATCACTAAATCTATATATGATGAAGAAAATGTTAAAGTCCGCAACAACTCGCCTGTAATTATCGATGATATGCAACTCCTCTATTCATACATGGATCCGTTTAATTATTCGCACCCCACCGTAGCAAGGTATTGCATTACTCTCAAAGATAGAGCCTTCCGAAATCTCGAAAACAGGTATATGCATCAATAATGAATCATATGATCAAAACCATTGCAATAAGTTTAAAAAATTTGTAAAGGCAAATCAGATTGAACCCAAGGAACTATACCTTTCCAATAGAATTCATTTTCATAAACATGGAAGTTCTATTTAAAACACCTATCTCAAAATTTTCGGCCATTTTTATTTCAACGACAACATTTGTAAAAATTAAGCTGCAACAAAATACACGGCTACCATATACTCTCAATTAAATGTAGACTGTCGGTAAACAGCCTAACGTACACGTTACTCTAAATAGTCCATATCAGACAACCACTTTTTGAAGTCAATTTGAAACACAAATTTATATACACATTCTACAGATAAAAATCATTACTTTCACTGAAGTTCAACGAAAGAAAACGGTAAAAACCTGGTCAGCGCGTCAACAATAACATCACGATTATCACTCCTCCCAGATTTAGGTTCATTATCTCCGGTTGCAGCTATATCATAGAAAGACCTTGCAGTCAATTCGACAAACCTATAATCAAAAGCCACAAATAAAAGCACACCAGTCAATCAGTTAAACAAACGCTCTTTTTTAGTTGGCGGGCAACGTTGTTTGAGAAGGAATCGAAAATTAAACTAAAATTACAACCATTAACCTTGACAAAAATAAATTACCTAACGAATCAAAATCAAAAATTGCAAAATCCCTATTGCAATTTGCCTTTTTATCCATCCTTAGATTCAACTTTATCTCCAGATATGATGTTTATTGATTTTGATAAGTTAGTTTGATGACTAATAGAGCATTCTGCTAATTTAAAGACACGTAGCAGGTTAATAGATGATAAGTTTAAAAAAACAAAAACAAAACCCTAAATTCTTGAGAAAGATGAAATACCCGTACCTTTAATTTATGATGCCAATACTAATCTTTTCATGAAGGTTCCTTTTTTTTTCATCGATTACACAAAAAAATCCAAACTAAAACAACCGGAAGATTATCAAGAATCAAATACCATATAAGTGAGAGTTTAGATGGATTGAGGTAGTAGGATCTGGAAGTATCGGTGTCTGTGACCTCTGGAAGATAAGTATGAAAATACAGTCAGTCGCATCGTTAATATCAAACCGCGAAAAAAAAAGGCAAAGAATACGGGGGCTAACCATTTTGCTGGGCTGGGCTAAGACAATGCAACGGGCCTGGATGAGAAGCTGACGTAAGATGACGTCAGTGGCACGCTTCCTAAGTCCGCCCTTACATTATATATATAGTAATCTAATAGGTTAAGCGTTTGAACTTATAATTATGTCACTTTGTATTTTTCAAGCCCAAAACAATAACAAAGCCCACAAAGCCCAACTATGCGGCGTTTGTTGTATATGTTGGAGTATGCTCGTGTCATAATAATAATTATTTGACTAGACATATGTGAGCTAATGGGTTCACAAACATATACACTTAGGTACCTCTTTCTATGTCGTGTTTATTGTATCTACGATATATTAATAACCTAACGTAACTCGGGATCACTATTGGGCTTCTAACGACTAAGTAAAATACTTAATCCGTTGGACTAGAAAAACAAATGAGATGCCCATTTAGGCCCATATAGTGGCCGACAATTAGGGGGTTTCAAGGAAAGGATAGGTTTGATTTTTGGTCAAATATACGGGAGTGATTTCCTCATAAATAGAATAACAATTTACCAAAAATCTCTCCACCCCCCCCCCATCTCTCCCTCTATTATATGGCACAAAGAAAACACCCCATCTAGGGTTTTGGTTTTCTTGATCTCTTCCTTTGAATCTTGCTTATTCAAAGGCCATTCCAAGGTTACGGGGTTAAGGACTAGCATCTAAGGGGTATACAGTGAGGTGTAGTGTGGAAAACATATAGAGGTGATCTCCTTTAATCACTTGGGTTTTATTGGTGATTCATGTATGTTGGTGAAGGTCTCCATACGATTCAACCGATCACACTACAAAGGTATAACCTTGTTGTTATTTTTTTATTGATTGATCATATGGCTATATGGATCCTTGTTGGTGATGTTTTCCACTGCGTTTATATGTTTCTTTTATGTTTATATATTCAACATCACCTATAACGGTATCACGAGCCATCATATGATGTCACATGATCATCTTGTATGCGTAAAAATGGCTAAAAACGCGTGTTTTTATGGATTCAAAAAGGTACTTCCAAAACAGCCCCAAAGGCTTTTTTTTGTACATAATTCGACCTATAAGGGGTCTTATAACCTGCACTTTTTGATCCCATGGCCATTTGTATTAATTGGTATACTTGCCGGGTACGTGAAATATGGCATAAAATGCATTTAATTGATCGATTTATGAAACGATTTCAAATCAGCCCTTATGGCTTAATTTTCTGTGATAAAAATGATGTTAAGAAGGTCCTAATATCAGTGGGTTTTGAACATAAGGCCATTTGACACGCGTACCAATCGGGATTTTAATTATTGTTAATTAATTTCTTCGATTTCGTTGGCTAACAATTTAATTCTTGTCATTTATTTTGTTTCCATGGCAAATACATACATGTTTGTCCATGGAGTTAGCCAACACCTTGTTTTGATCATAATATTATGGTATTATTATGTGTATATGCAAAGCAGATGAAAACCTAGACCACTTGTGTCTTGGATTGTTGTTAATGTTGTTTAATTTCGTGTTTTGCGGTTTTTGCCATTGTTTTGGCATTTATGTAATGATATTCTTTTTTGTTGTAGACATTGTTTGGGCACTTTTACAGTAGGCAAAAAGTAGATTAGTTGTATTTTACTTTCAATATCATGTAATCGTGGCTGGGTGGTGAAAGGCGAAAGAGTTAAAGACATTTTTGCCGAAAATGTTTGCTGGAACACCAGTTGGTAAAACGGAGTTTTCCGATGATTGGTAAGGCTTTTTTGGCTAAAAGTTTTTTTGTAGGTACACAAGACATGGGCTCACAACTTTCTAGTTTTGAGCTAAGCCCGGGGAAGCCTCCTTCCATGTCGTTTGGGCCTCCGAACACAGAAATTCTGGAAGGACAACAACTACTTTTCATGTGCATAATGGGATTTCTACATGCTCTTGATTGTCTTGGAGCAAGTGGGAGTCCTCCATGTGGTTGTGAGGTTTGTCCCTATTTGACTCTTGGTTTTCGTGATGGCTCACGAGACCGAGCATAGGTTTTTTCATCGGTTGAAGCTTTGCATATTATGGTTGTGTGTTTGTGATTTTGGTTTTTATATATCTTGTGATCATATGTAAATTGCAAATAATTTTCTAAAAACTTAAAACGAAACACAAACCATTTTTAAAACTAAGTCTTTTGATTTAGTTTTACAAAGTTTTTGAAACTTGAAATCATTATTTTTAAAATAACACTTAAACTTGTTATGTATGTTATTCCATTTATGTATTGTCCAAACTTATTATCCATGTAGGATGAATATTAGTTTTGAAAATGGACAACTCGACACACATAAATTAAAACAATGATTAGACTTAAGTTAAGAAAAGTTTTTAACTTGTGCTACGAAGGATAAATGCATGCTTCTTTCGTACACCTTTTGATCCACATCAAAACTTTGACCCGTCAAAATTTAAGTCATGCCGTCCAAATTTTGAGAACACTTGCAATTACGTTTTGCCTATGCGTGAGACCTAGGTTGAATTGTAATTCAAGGTTACTATTCTCTATGTGTGAGACCTAGATATATTCTTGCACATTCTAAAATTGGATGACGTAATCGAGTTAAGCGGTGAGACCTTGACCCGAGGCAAAGATGGGACTAAACATGCTAGCTTGACACTAGTTGCTTGTTCACTAGTGTCATGAGTCCCATAAAGATCTAAGAGTTGCACTTGTAATGTAATTGGTTGACGTTACCTACCTATTAAATCCCCCATTGCTAGCAGATCAACTGATGTGATGGTGGAACCTCAATGAGGATGTTAGCCTTTTTCGTAAAATTAATTGTTTAATATTGCAAACTTAGGTAGTTAATTTTAAAAAGGATTAATTATTGAAAATTACTAAAATTGAACTTTGTTTATTTAGTAGATGACAACTCCAACTTCAACCATGAACAACTCGTCAATTTGATCAATTCTCGAGAAAGAGAAATTGAATGGTAACAACTTTTTGGACTCCTATCGCAACTTGAGGATTGTCCTCAAGGCTGGACAAAAGTTTTACCATATGGAAGGAGCTTTACCTGAAGCACCTCCTGCTAATGCCACTGCTGCTGTTCGTAACGCCTATACTCGTAGGTGCAACGAACAACAAGAAGTGGCTTGTCTCATGCTGGCAAGCATGATCCCTGAGTTGCAAAAGAACTTAGAGAACTTTGCAGCATTTGACATGCTGCGAGAACTGAAAACCATGTTCGAGCAGCAACCAGAGCAAGAACTATTCGACACGGTCAAATCTTTTCATGCCATCAAGCAGGAAGAAGGACAATCGGTCAGTAGTTATGTCATGAAAATGAAAAGCTATCAAGACCAGATGGAGCGACTGTGATACCCCATGCCTCAAATACTTGGAGTAAGCATGATTCTTATCTCATTGTCGAAGGATTATGACCAATTTGTGCAGAACTATAACATGCACAGCATGGGAAAGACCATTGCCGAACTGCATAACATGTTGAAACTTGCAGAGAAAGGCATGCCCAAAAAGGCTCAACTTGTCCTAGCTATCAACCAAGCCATAATTCAGAAAAAGAATAAGGGAAAACGGTTGGCACCTAGCAAGGGACAAGGGAAGGGCAAGGGTAAGCTTGCTTACGCCCCCAAAACCAAAGTTCCCCCACCTGCCAAGAAGGAGCACCCAGCCAAGGACACCCCCTCCCACCACTGTGCAGTGGTTGGGCACTGGAGGCGAAACTGTGCTGCCTACCTAGAAGGGCTAAAGAAGAACAAAGCTAGCGGCGTTAACACATCAGGTATCTTCACTATAGAACTTTATACCTTTTTTAACAAATCCTGGGTATATGATACTGGTTGTGGTACTCACATTTGTAATAATGTGCAGGGGCTTAGGGGAAGTCGAAAGCTGAAGCAATGAGCTTTACATATGTACGTTGGTAATGGAAATCGTGTAGTTGTGGAAGCAATTGGGAGCTTTGATCTCATCCTCCCAAATGGACTAGTTATTGTTTTAAATAATTGTCATTTTGCACCTACTATCACTAGAGGTGTTGTTTCACTTTCGCATTTGAATGATGATGGTTACATTCATACTTTTATGGATTTTGGCATTTTTGTTTCTAAGGATAATGTTTTTTATTTTAATGCTATTCCACGTGATGGCATTTTTAAAATTGATATGCGTGATCCTATTTCAAACAATGGTTCTATATATACTGTTAGCAACAAGAAATCTAAACGTAATTTGGATTCCACTTTTTTATGGCATTGTCGTCTTTGCATATAAACAAGAAACACATTATGAAGCTGCAACACGATGGGCTTTTAGAGTCAACCGACAATGAGTTGTTTGATAAATGCATTTCTTTCATATCTAGTAAGATGACACGAAAGCCTTTTTCCCATGTTGGAAAACGAGCTAAAGATCTACTTGGACTCATACATACTGATGTATGTGGCCCATTTAGAACAATGTCTAGGGAAGGAGCTAACTACTTCATCAGTTTTACTAATGATTTCAGTAGATATGGTTATGTTTACCTGATTAAACATAAACATGAAGCCTGAAACATTTAAAGTATTCCAAAGTGAAGTAGAAAATCAACTTGGCAAGACCATTAAGGCTCTTCGATCCGATCGAGGATGCGAATATATGACTCAAGAGTTTTTAGATCATCTAAAAAGGTGTGGGATAGTCTCATAATTCACTCCTCCATATACACCACAACACAATGGTGTCTCTGAAAGGAGAAATCAAACTTTGCTAGACATGGTTCGATCTATGATGAGTCTAACAACGTTGCCAATATACTTTTGGGGTTATGCTCTAGAGTCTGCTGCACGCATTCTCAATATGGTTCCAACTAAGAAGGTTGATAAGACACCATATGAAGTAGGGCATGGGAAAGTCCCTAATTTGTCTTACTTGAAAGTCTAGGGTTGTGAGGCTCTCGTAAAATGAGACACACCTAACAAACTTGAGCCCAAATCTATCAAATGTATCTTTGTAGGATACCCAAAGGAAACGATGGGTTACAATTTCTACTACCCACCCGAGAACAAAATATTTGTTGCTCGATATGTTGAGTATCTTGAGAACAGTCTCATTTCATAAGAAGTAAGTGGGAGTACAGTAGACTTTGATGAACTTCAAAGCGAAGATGAACAACCTTCTAGTGACATTAGTGAACGTCAAAATGAGACTGAACATGAAAATGTTGAGCCTCTTCAAGATGTTGCTCCCATTCGTAGATCCGCAAGGATACCTCAAGCATCTGAACGATATGGTTTCTATATCGATGCTGAGGAACATGAGTTAGGGAATCATAGAGAACCCACTAACTTTCGGGAAGCTTTATCGAGTCCTGAACACGATAACTCGATAAGTGGAATGAAGCTATGAATGTGGAAATGCAATCCATGAAAGACAATGATGTCTGGGTCGAGGTTGACCTTCCTCCTAATGCTAAGACCGTTGGGAGTAAATGGATCTTCAAGAAGAAGACCGACATGGATGGCAATGTACATACCTATAAAGCTCGTCTTGTAGCAAAAGGTTTCACTCAAACCTACGGGATTGATTATGAAGAAACCTTATTGCCTGTTGCAGACATTAAAGCAATTAGGATTCTTTTAGCCATAGCAGCGTATTATGACTATGAGATTTGGCATCAAGACAGCTTTCTTGAACGACTACCTAAACGATGACGTTTATATGGTGCAACCCGAGGGCTTCGTGAATCCAAAGCATCCTAGAAAAGTATGTAAACTTCAAAGATCCATTTATGGATTGAAGCAAGCATCTAGAAGCTGGAACAAGAGATTTGATGAGGAAATCAAAAATATTGGTTTCACTCAAAAACTCGATGAGCCATGTGTATATATGAAAACTAGTGGAAGTGTAGTCATGTTCCTAATCTTATATGTTGATGACATATTACTCATAGGAAACAACATTCCAATGCTAAAAGATGTAAAATCCTGGTTTGGAAAGTGTTTTGCTATGAAATACTTGGGAGAAGCATCGTACATACTTGGAGTCAAGATCTACCGAGATAGATCAAAGAAGTTAATCGGCTTGTGTCAAAGTGCATACATTGAAAAATCCTGAAGTGATTTAAGGTGCAAGATTCCAAACGTGGAAGTCTTCCAATGAACCAAATACGGAATTGAGTAAGACTCAAGGACCCTCTACACCCGCTGAAGTGAAGAGGATGAAGGGAGTCCCTTATGCTTCGGCTGTGGGGTCCATCATGTATGCAGTTAGGTGCACTAGACCTGATGTAGCGTTCTCTCAGAACCTAACGAGTAGATTTCCACAGAATCTAGGAGAATGTCATTGGACTGATGTTAAGAACATATTGAAGTATCTGCGAAATACTAAAGATATGTTTCTTGTTTATGGTGGTGATGTCGAACGTGAGCTAAGTGTTACTTGTTATACTGATGCAAGCTGGGAGACAGATCGTGATGACATCAAATCCCATACAGGATATGTTTTCGTCATGAATGGAGGTGCTGTTGACTGGAAGAGTGCCAAGCAAAGCACTATTGCGATGTCCTCTACAGAAGCTGAATATGTAGCTGCTTCTGAAGCTGTAATGGAGGCAATTTGGATACGGAAATTCATTTCTGGGCTTGGCGTTGTCCCCAGCTATGAACGACCTATGGATATGTACTGCGATAATTCCGGTGCAATTATCATAGCCAATGAACTAGGTGTTTTTAAGGGTGCCAAACACTTGCGTTGGAAAGTTCACTATATTCAAGAAGTTGTCAAAAGTGGTGATATTCGTTTCCTCAAAGTTCATACAGATGACAACTTAGCTGATCCTTTAACAAAATCAATGTCTTGTACCAAACCTGTGGAGCATGCTAGGAACATTGGGCTTCGACCTGCTAATAATCTCATGTAAATATGTTTTTAGTATTTGAATAATTGGAATGTTGAATAGTTTGTATCTTTAATGAATTGATGTAATGGTTATAGTCGTTTTCATTCATATCAACTGTATTCTATATTTGCATGTTTAATCCATGAATAATTTATTTGTTCTAAATTGTCCATTGTCAGTTGACGATATGGGAGTATCATCAAATTAAGGCAAATGTGAGTGTGTTGGTGATTTATTTACCAAACTCACATGTTCATTGTGATGAACATTGGACTGACCCAACCTTCGAGTATTCACTACATGGATCAACGTCAATAGTGAATCTCGAAAATGGTTATGTCTCTTATCCACAGACTTGAGATGCAAGTAGGTCTTGCATGTGTGGAATTTCATTATTTGATATGGTTAAACGCTGTCCTGAATAAGGTAGTTATAAAAACCATCTTTAGGAATGATTTGAAACACATGAATGACACGTGCAGTCAAAATAGGATTTGTTCTTCCACATGTCATGGAGTTAAATACTATTGGGCCCCGCGATGAATTGAATAGATGTTCGTATGACAGTACCCAAATGAGATTAAGATGAATCTTAATTCACTTGGTAATCTTGTTCAATATCTAGATCGAGAAACATAATAGTTGAACAAATGGAATGACTTTGATCCATGTCTAGTGTTCAACATAGTATCTGTAGCAAAAGGATGGATGACATATAAACCATTTAAATGAGAAGTTTAAGAAACTACCCTTACATATTTCAAGGGGCATTAGCGTGTTGCTAGACACTAACCTTTGCTTGTATAATTACTTGATTATTATGAAGTCGCAAGTGGGATCTGTTGGAGTATGCTCGTGTCATAATAAACAATTATATGGCTAGATATATGTGAGCCTATGGGGCCACACACATATACACTTAGGTACCTCTTTCTATGTCGTGTTTATTGTATCTACGATATATTAATAACCTAACGTAACTCGGGATCGCTATTGGGCTTCTAATGACAAAGTAAAGTACTTAATCTATTGGACTAGAAAAACAAATGGGATGCCCATTTAAGCCCATATAGTGGCCAGCCATTAGGGGGTTTCAAGGGAAGGATAGGTTTGATTTTTGGTCAAATGTATGGGAGTGATTTCCTCATAATTAGAATAACAATTTACCAAAAATCTCTCCCCCCTCTCTCCCTATATTATACGGCACAAAGAAAACAACCCATCTAGGGTTTTGGTTTTCTTGATATCTTCCTTTGAATCTTGCTTATTCAAAGGCTATTCCAAGGTTACGGGGTTAAGGACTAGCATCCAAGGGGTATACGGTGAGGTGTAGTGTGGACAACACATAGAGGTGATCTTCTTTAATCACTTGGGTTTCATTGGTGATTCGTGTACGTTGGTGAAGGTCTCCATACGATTCAACCGATCACGCTACGAAGGTATAACCTTGTTGTTGTTTATTATTGATTGATCATATGGCTATATGGATCCTTGTTGGTGATATTTTCCGCTGCGTTTATATGTTTCTTTTATGTTTATGTATTAAACATCACCTATAGTTTATTATTATGGAACACTCTCATTTGAAGAATGTATAAGTGTGTGTTATTGTATGTGAAGACAAGCATTCTCTCCACCATCTCTTTTCCTCTCTTTCTCTCTCTATTTCTTAGTTTCTCTATCTCTCTAAACCTCTAAAGATTGTTATGTGTGATTGGTAACATGTTGTCTTTAGGTGACATTTAAAAAAATTATCATCTAAAGTTAGAAAATGTCATTATAAGTAAAAAAAAAAAAATGTCAATAAAAGTATTAAAAAAAGTGTCACTAAAGTTTAGTGACAAAAAATTGTGAGGATATATTTTGTTGCCTTTTAATATACATTTTGTACATCAAAAAGTGTCATTAAATCTCAAAATTTTGATCTTCTACCCACACTTTTTTAAAAAATTTCAATAAAATGTTAGATTTTAATGATACTTTTTATGTCGCTAAAACCTTTGTCAATATAGGTCTATTCTATTGTAGTGGAGACTTAACGGATAAATTTAACGTCAGTTTTATCAAGGGACTATGAGAAAAAAGTCAATAGACGAAACATGTAAGTCAACGCAAACATGTGTAATTTAATCTATATAATATAAGGCCCCGTTTGGTTCACGGAATGTTTTTTTTTATGGAATTAGAATCTATCTATCAAATTAAAATGTGAAGGAATTGAAATGTTAAAAATTTGGAATGTTAAGAATTTAGAATCTTAAGGAATAGGAATTTGCAAAAAGTTACACGTGTTTGGTTGAAAGAAAAGAAAATGCCGAAAACAAATTACATTAAAATATTTAAAATTTTATTTTTAATAAATCTGATAATAATATTAATAATAATGATGATAACAATGATAATAATATTTAAAATAATAATAATAATAATAATAATAATAATAATAATAATAATAATAATAATAATAACTGATTTTTATGATAAACATACTGAATTTAATAGAATTGTAAACATTCCTCACACTTTGCTATGGAATGTTGAATTCCACAAAGATGGGATTTTAAAAGATGTCATTCCATTTTATTTGTCAATCAAACACGTTAAGGAATTGAATTCAGATTCTGAATTCTTTGAATCTGCCAACCAAACACGTTATGGAGTGGAATCAGATTCCAATCCATCATGATCTTGAAGAGAACCAAACGAGGCCTAAGAGTAATGTTTTGCACACTTTTAAAATTTATTAAGACACACTTTATTTATGCTTTAAGTGATCGTATAAAATTAATTATCATTTTCTATGCGGGTCACTTCCCTTGTTCAATGCTCTTCATTTAGCTACTTAATAAGATAAGAAGATCCATAAAAAGATCAAATAACAGAAGGCGGGAGGTCGATTAGGAAATGAGCTTTTCAAATCAAAGAATTCGTTGATTGCAAAGCCTTCTTTATGTGCTGTCATGATCACATTCTCAGTTTCGTACGAGATTCCCAGTTTAGCTTACGGGAGTGAGAACCCGATCCCCAGAAGCTAATTGGCAAGGTTCGACTTGACCCTTACCCCCGCTACACTCTCACTCCAAGCTACGCCTGGTGTGTACAACCGTTCCCTCCCTCCTCAAAGGGTGAGATGACTTCAAGAATATCATCAGAAATGAAGTACTTGGCTTGCTTTCCTTCCCCCACTTAATCGGAATCTCCTTCACTCACAACAGAAGGCTTTGGTGCTTGTATTGTGAGTATGGAAATCAATTTGGTGAGTGTGTACTTCTAATAAGGGATTGATTTACACACCAATTTTTTTGATGAAAACACTATTTTATATAAGCTGTATAGCACATCGTACAATACTGTAATGTATTAAGTATGGTGAAAGTCTGAAAGAATAAAAAGTTGCTTAGAAAAGTTCTCATAGTAGAGAAAATGAAACATAAAAAGTTGAGAAAAAAGAATGCCGAAAGAACTGATTTACGTATTTAATTTATGGAAAGTAACAGCCTAGAGAGAGAGAGAAACAACCCCATAAAAACACACATAAACACAACACCTTTCCCATTTCTTCATAAAAACCAAAAATCACTCTTTCATTTCCCTTCTCTTCTATGGAAACTGGTATGAATCCCATATTTCGTAGTGATCCCTTCATGGGTATGAATATGTATCCATACAACACCATTACAGAAGTTGAAAAGAGGCAGTTATTTCTAAGAAGTTATCAGTTTAGTAGGAAACAAAGCAATGGCCAGAAGATTAAGAGATCTTTGTTTCGTGTCAAGAGACTTATATGGGTCAAACTACGTTCTGCTAAAAAGATCCAGAAAATGATATGGTTTAGGCTACGTCATGGATTCTTTTATGGGTTCAGAAGGAAAAGGTTCATTAGGTTAAATCATCATAGTAATAACACTAATCTTTGTTTCTGGTAGGATCATGTTGTTTCTCTTCGTTTGTTTGTTTTTTTATTGTTTGATTTTTATGTTATTGATAATTTTATGTACTAGTAATGTATTATTTAATCTGGTTATTTGGTAGTTGTAACTTGTAAGGGTTGGTTTAATTATCACATATGTAATGATCCTATGTTTGTCTTCTTCCAACATTTTTTTTAGTTTTAAGTGTTCTAAGAATAAACAGTAATTAAGAATTACAGAATGAAAATTTCGTGAGTTCAATTTTGTTAACAGGCTGTAAATGTGTGTTTGTACTTGTTGAAAAAGAAGGAAAAATCATATATGAAGGAAAAGTCTATGTTCAATACTTATTATTTTATATTTTATTTTTGCTTTGACTTTGTTACCTATCATTTCATAATGCTTTTTTGGAGGAAATTTTGTTTTATTTATCTACGTAGGAACTGCTCCAAACAATACGGCGTTATGAGTTAAGCAATGTGTGATGTGAAATTGAAGTTACAAATATTTTAATTGTTGAACCTTTATGGTCTCACAAAGGATGATATGCTTACGTGCATTTATAAATAGTTGGTACATGACTAACTTTTAGTATGAACTAGGTGGATTACTCGCGCGTTATCGCGGGGTGTTTTGCCAAAGTAACCGTTTAAAAAAAAAAAAAAAAAATTAACGGGCGTTGCTACAGTAACTAACGACTATTAGTTACTGTAGCTACCGGTGTTACTGTGGCAACTGACCGAAATTACTGTAGCTGCTCTCACAGGGAAAACTGTAGCAGCAAAGGGACTGCCCAGCCTGCTAAATGTATAATAGGGATAATATAAAAAAATAATTTGCGCATGACACAACACCCAATTTTTTTGATGAAGAAAATAACACTAATTTAATAAGAAAGCGATAGGTGGTGAAAAATATAAACAATGCCGAGTCACATGATTGTGAAGATTTCATGTGAGACGTTTAAGAAGTTGAAAATGAAAGGGTGTTGTGTGTAAAGGAAGGAAAACCGCTTTCTTTTAAAAGATGGGTAGAACTTGATGATCGGAATAAAGCGATATGACTATATGAAGCTGAGAAAGATGAGTAGTTAAGATGTGTGGTGTTAGCTTGAAAAGTCATGGCCCGACCCTACTTGAACTCGGGTAGTCGGGTTCGGGTCAAATCGGGTCCGGATATGTGCCATTTATAAAATCACAAAATTTAATTTCATATAATTATTAGTTAAAATCTTAAACATCTAAATGACGTATGTATAAATCATAAATTTCTTTTTTCCATTTGTTCATTACAGTGAGCTTGTTGCAAATTTGCAATAGGCAAATCACATATTTACTTGTTCACATATTTACTTGTTACATTTGTTCATTATAGTGAGCTTGTTGCAAATTTGCAATAGGCAAATGTGTAGTAAATATTAAATTACTACAATTATAATGCAATTTGTAACTATACAAATGCATGCAACCATGCATGCTAATAACGAAATGAAGTGTATAAGTAGTTACCAAATAGATAATCTCTCTTCAAAAAATAGATAATCATGTTACATTTGTGTCCATGCAGTAGTCTTATTGCATACTTGTATATTTGCAAAATTGCAAGTTGCAACTTGCATTAATAGACAAATACTAAGAACATGGAATAATACAAAAGTAAAAGAACAAGACTACCATGACTTGACATTAGTTGCAACTTACAAATTGATTCAAACAACAAGAGTAGTTAAATAACAATTGCATTCTTTCATACATTAGGCCTTTTAGTCACTAACAAAATTAGGAACAAAATCAACCGTGAAATAATAGTATCTTTAGTATAAGAATGCCAATTCTTGAAAAAAAATAAAAAAATCTAACTCTGGTTAGGGGGTGTTTATTTTTTATGTTAGCTAAGGGATGCGTGGGCTTATGTGAGACCCATGGCTGTCAATGGGTCTGGATGGGGAGACACGAGAGTCTCCCTTATACTACTCATACGGCGATATACCAAACAAGGAAAAAATAGACCCAACTTACAAAACAAATAATATTAAATAGATTGACCCCACACTTTCTTCCACTAACAGAAAAAAAGAAACACTCTCTTAGTCAGGTTGACCTGAACTTGAATAAGCAAACTATTTCGAACCCGATACCCGACCCTATTTGAACTCGGGTTAATCAGGTTGACCCGATTGACCCGAGTTAGATTTTGAACCCGATTAACCCAACCCGAATATCCTTATTTGGGTCCGGGTCGGTTCGGAATTTTTGACACCCCTACTCGTAATAGTGTATAATGAGCTATAGTTTAGTTATATCAACAAGTTTATTAGAATAGTCCATGTACAAGGGTAATGAAGGCCCACTATAGCCCAAACCGAACCCACATAAGGATTTTGGATGTATATGTAAAACACAACTCATTTGTGTGTCTCTCATTTAGTAGGAGGATATTATAGGAGTTTTTAGCAATACTCTTTGAATAATACATTTCAACTAGTTGTTCTCACCACCTCTCTCTTTACTCTCAACTTTCTCTCTCTAAAATATATTTTGGATCATTCTTGTGTGAAAGATATGATTTGTAATGAGCTTACAAGTAGTATGAATAGCCAAATGATGATTTAAGATTGTGTTTGTGTTTATTATTATTATTATTATTATTATTATTATTATTATTATTATTATTATTATAAATCATCGCTTTTTATTAGACCCATGAAAAATTATATGAAGCTGGAGGGGAGTCTAGACACAATCTGTGCTCCCACTCCTTTCTGAATACAAAAGCTAACACGATGAAAAATAAAAACACACCTCTGAACGTTATTAGAGTGGCTGATGGCAATAGTCCTAATACGAGAGAGTGTATCCAACGTTTCCGACTCCAATTCCCTAAACGTAGAGAAAGCGAAAGGAACAAACTTGTATCCATTGTCTTCACATTTGGACCCATACTTCTTCTTCTTCTCCACAACATTACACAAAGCTGCCCAAAGGGCCCATGAAGTCACCCAGTACCAGCAAATGGAGAGATCCCGGTCACGTCCAAGCATGCATCTTTAACTTGAAGCCAATTGAATAATAACAAATCTGCAGGAGGTAACTCCCTCCCTTCCTCTGACAGAAACCCCACGGGAGCCTCCTTGCGCACCATAATCCCTGCCTTGGAACAAATATCAACAAGGATATCACGCACCAGATTATGCCTGAACTTGACACCCACTTTGCTAGAGTAGTGGACCGCGTGATCCCCCCATTGGTCCATACGGTGTATATTGCAACTCGGGCATAGGCTGCCTTCAGAGAACATAGGAACCGTAAGCCTGTAACATAACCCAAACCGAAATTGACGATGATTCATCCTCTGTCCCAAACCGTCAATAGGGATGGTGAAAAGAAAATCATGTGCATGTGGGGCGCGAATACAATTGAGAATAGCCACCTGTCTTGGAATTAGCGAGTACTTGGAAACAAGGTCTTTCTCAATGACACCAAAATAACACTTTGCCAAGGTTTTCATTATTTGGGGGCAGAAGCGCCACCGGTGGCAGTGAGAATGTTCGTGTTACAAGTAGTGTTGAAGGTATCCAAGGCATGCTGAATTGAAGGGCCATGTGCAACAATACCCGTTTTGTGAGTATCTTGTCCTGTAGATCGTTCGTTTGCATACGAGAAGTGAGAAAAGCATATTGAATGATATCTCCCGCTGAAAGGATGCCAAGACCACCAAGCTTTATTGGAAGAGTGACAAGCCGCCACTGCCAATCACCAAACCCCGGCCCTGAGGCAGTAAGAATCTTCTCCAAGGAGGCACGTAGTGTCTGATCGAAATGAACTTGGGCCTCCAATAAGTACAAGGGGGAGCATGTTCTCAAGGCATAAGATAATTTCGAAACTCATGCACAATTACGCAAAAGGAGAAGCTCACATTGAGGATCATTAAGTTTATTAATTGCCTCCATTAAAGATATGGTTTTAGAGACCCTTTTGGAAGCCAAGTCCCGACAAAACTTTCATCAAAACTGACTGAACCACCCAGAAGTTTGACACCATTGAGCGGGCAGGTGATATTCATAGGAAACGCACCATCTGCTCTGCTTCTAGGATCCTCTACAGGCCAGAAAAGTTCAGTCTTATCAACATTCAAAAACAAACCACGAGCCGGGCCCTCCGTCCTGATGATGTCAAGTGCCTTGGTAACCGTGAGGGTATCTCCAACAATTGTACCATCATCGAGATACCAAGCCTGAAGGGTAAGCTCAAAAGACTAATTAATAGCATAAACCAAAGGAAGCAAAGCTAAGGTAAACAACAAAGGGCCTAATGGATCCTCTTGTTGGACACCCTGACATGATCAAAGGATAGAGTCCTCATAATAAAGCCTAGGAGGACGTGCATAACAAAACTCAACCTAAGGGGCAATGGAAGGGCATCGCTCCCTAGCTTCCTGAAGTAAGACACTCCTATCGAGGTGATTGAAGGCATTATTAAAATCCACCAAAAGCATAGAGAGTCAAACTTCACTGCCCTTAGACTCAATGAGCCTATTTACAGAATGGAGGAAGACCTCACACCCCCAAGGGACACCAACACCAAATTGAAAATCCTGTAAGTAAGAATTCGTGGAATTACTGATAGAAGAAGAAGCAACCATTGACACAAGCTTACACCATACAGTACCAACAGCAATAGGACGTATACCACCACCGGGCTTGACTAAAGGAGTCAAGGGGGCACTAGCGATATATTCCTCTAGTTGAATAGGGCACTTTCCACTGAGAAACAGATTAACAACTCCGGTAATGGACACAAGCAAGTCATCAGCGATAGCGGACGCCGCCCCTCCCAAAATATCCATCAGATGTTGTACCCGGGGCCTATCATGACTACATGATGTCCCTTTAGGGAAACTACCGATCCTGTTAAACACCAAGTCTTTGTGGACAAAGAGGGCATCCTCATCAAGTGAAGAAGAGGATAGAGTCGGAGGGGGAGGGGCATAAGGGTGTTTAGCCTTGAGCTCCTGCAAGGTATCGGGAGTGGATGGGGCGACACCAGAAGATGTAAGCACCTTAATAGCAGCAGTGAAGTGGCCATCTCCCAATTTACGTTTACATTGACACAGGTTGACTCCGTCTTGATCCTTAAGTTTCTTCACCCTACTAAAGGATGGAGGCATTTCGGCCGAACGATCCATTACCAAACCAAGCCTGTCTACGAGATCCCTCCATCTGAGAATAGCACAAGAAATATTGTCAAGCTGGCACCGTTCTCTCTCGCTCGAACGTCGTTGAGCTCTATTGGTTGGCACAAAAGTAGACAACACACAGGATGGCAAAATAAGGAGTTGCACCCATGTAGATAAGTCCCCCGGACGCACAAGAACTTTATCCAGCGCACCACGAAAAAGCTTAGCAAATCCAAGCCGCGCCCAATGGGGAATAAATTTAACCGTGCGTAAGTTCTTTGAAAAAACCCGATCAAGGAGTTTGATGTTAAAACCATTAGACTCAACACCAAAAGGGGGCATCACAGAAGCGGTTCCCTCAACAACCTTATCAACAATGAGAGTACCATCTTAATCATCAACGACACTCTCCTCGACAATATTCAGGGCCGGTCTAAGAGGCATAAGGATACCGTAGATCGCCACTTCGTCAAAACTAGGTGCGAGAGCCACATCACCGATGGCATGTTTACAATTTTTACTGAAGGTGTGAGTGCAAAAACACTAACCACAAAGCCATATGCCCGTCTGATGAAGTGCCTGGTCAAAAGTAGAAAATAAGGAGAAGTCACTCGCAATATGTGCTTTGTGAGAAGCCTTCAAAACAACAATCTTAAAATGGTGGGTACCCAAGTGGTCAATAAAATATTTCTTAGTAAGCCCCTTCCCATTCCCCCCACTGCACCCCTCGTGTCCTTGTAGCGGGCATGATATTCGAAACGCGCCAAGGCTAGCCATAATAATAGACCTTTTGCAATATAAGCCCACCAAAGTAGATTGTATAGGCCCACAAGTCCAAACTTAACACACTGACTCCTCCCAAACAGTCAGACAGATTAACCAAGTGAGTTTGGTCAACAAATCAACCCTGAGTGGGAGAAAGTGATCAATTTATGATCCGGTGTAAGCACAGTGTGTTCCCGGGTCGTTATGTACCGACGAGGTTGAAATTGTATTTAGGAAAATGTTCAAAGGATTCAGTGATTGAGAAAGTAACCAGATAATGATTTGGATTTGATTATACTAATGGAAATGATTGAGATTAAGCTAAATGAACGATATCAACAATTACAGGAATTCAGATACGTATTTAAATCTACAACGTAAATTAAATTTAAAACAAACGTTATTACATACTGGAAAGTGGGAATTAAGCAAAAATAAACTTAGGGGGGGGGGGGGGGGTTGAAAATGACTTTTTTTACAAATTTAATTTTGAAAGAAAATTTTATAAAAAAATAAAATAATTTTCTTGATTATTTAATTATTTAATATTAATTGAAAACTATTTAATAATTAACTTAAACTAATTTAAATTAAGAAAAATACTAAAATGACTTGGAAAGTTATGAAATTTTTTATAAAACTAATTAACCTTCACAGGAATCCTATAAAATTATAAAAAGTTTATAAAAATTATAAATAAGCTAATTTAATAATTATTTACTTATTTATTAATTAAAACCTATTTAAACTAATTTAATTATAAAAAATAGAAAATGAACAATAAAAATTATGACATTTTTTCTAAAAATACTTTATGATTTATAAAACCTAGGAAAAATATAAAAAGGTACTAGTGATTGAAAATAAGCAGTAATGATTTTTATTTTTATTTTTCATTAAAACTAAATAAACTAAAATTAATTATTAAAAATACTAAATCTAATATGAAAATTATCAAAATTTTTACAAAATTATTTTAATATGACAGGAAATTAAGAGAAATATAAAATTGGAAAGTGATTTTTGAAAAAGCAGAAAAATAAGCCAAATGGCTTAAATAGAAGCTATCACTTTTTTTATTTTTGATTTTTTCTTGTTTTTCTTTTACAAAACTATTTAAATACTGAAAATAAACAACTTTTGTGAAAACAACTTTATTGGAACTTAAAAATAAGCTGTATGCAGGCTTATGAGCTTAACAGATGGCTTATTAAGCCAAAATTTGGGTTTTTAAATGAAATAAGCTATTAATAAGCTACCACTACTGAACCAAAGATAAAATAAGCTACAACCAAATGAGATGAGCTGATATTAAGCAGAAACAATGGAAAAAGGCACACCTAATAAGCTGAAAAGCCATATAAGCAAATCCTCAAAACATGAGAATCACTCAGGTCAAAAAGGCCAACTGCAGGCCTATGTGAGGCCTACAGGAATGATCAGGAGTCCAAAATGAAACTTGATCTAATAAGCTGGACTGGGGGGCTTTCCAATAAGCCAAGACTCAGGTTCTGGGGTCTACTAATAAGCTAGATATGGGCTTATGAAAATGGCCTGGGGTTCCTGCTGATGAATCAACAGGAATGGTCAGGGTGACTTAAAGGCACAAATAAGCTAAGGGCAAGGGCTCCTAAAGCCAAAATAAGCCCTGAAATGATGAAATGGCTTATTGAGCTTCTCAAAAAGCCAGGGGTTGGGGTCTGAGGTGCACAGATAAGCACTAGGTGAGCTTTATGAAAACTGGCTTGTGGGACTATTACCTTGGTGCAGGGCATATGCTTGCCCTGCAGTTCAAAATAAGCAACTGAATAAGCATTTAGAAAAAAATTGTAAAAATAATCCAAAATGTGGATTCACAAGTTCAGCTGACAAACTTTAATGTCCAAAAAGCTCAAAGATTAGTTTTGAAGAATAAAATCATGAAAAATCTTGCAAGAATTGGATTTCCTGATGAGCTATGAATTTTGACTTTTTATGATTTTTGAAAACTTTGACTTTGATGAAATTTGATTGAGTCCTAGTGACTAAATATGAAGTTTTAAGCTAAAAGGAGACGAGACTAAGCTATATTAACAACTTATGAACTGATTTGATGATTACTTGAACCTTAAATCCTAACAGTGACAAAATGAGATGAGATCAAAGGTGACTTTGACTATTGTATGAATGAGAACTGGTTTTTAATGTTTGACTGACTTATATTAACCTAAAGTGACATGTTAAGACTATATGTAACCACCGAGACACACTAAAACACAGATAACACAACAAATACAAACAAGCCTTTTTGAACACTGATTTTAGATTTCTCAAAGTGAAAAGATGAGACCACTTGTACTACTTATCTAGAACTAATAAATAAGCTACTTTGGCTGATTTCAAACCAAAAACCAACCTTACCAAAGGTTATGCAGTGAACTTGAGTTAAATGGAAAATGACTTGCTTCACTGATTTTTGAAACAAATGAGTATTTAAGACTATGAAACTGATTTCTAATGACTTATTATGATCTAATGAGCTATATTGAACACAGAAACAAAAACCTTAACTACAAATGCCTAAGGTTCTATACTATGCTAATTAGGAAGTGAAAATGATGAGATGAAAAGTGTACCACTTTTAGGGGGTCATTTAAGCCCTAAGTCGAGATTATTTGGTCAAATATTGCCCTAAATCGTTCCTTTTGTCATTTTAGGTACTTTGGAGAAGAAATCTGGAAAAGGAAGCATTTTGGACGTTTTTGGAGCGAAAAGTTAAGAAAACGGCAAAGTCTCCAAATCAAGCTGGAAATAGTACCTGACGGCGTCATGTACTGCATGTGACGTCGTCACGTTATGGAAAAGAGGTGGATAAAAAGTATAACGAGACGTGCCAGAATGTTTTTGGGAGATACCACATGACAGCATTACCAAGGCCGTCAAGAGCAAAAACACACGTGACGGCCAAGAGTTGATTAAAACATGACAGCGTCAGATCTAGATCTAGGCAATACGAGAAGAATAGTGGCGGCGAGTTGACGACATCAGAATCATAACGTGACGCCGTCAGACCTCAAAATATATATATAGTTTTCTAATTTTCATGTATTAAAAAGGAGAATTTTAGAGAGACTTTTGGGAGAACTTATGGAGAAAGCCTAGGTCGAATTTTACAGGGTTCTTCACCCTTTTATCATCCATGTTTCAATAAAGATAAGTCTTCCAATAATCATTCAATATGTCTATGTGTTGTTTGATTATATCTTATGCTTGTCTTTACTTTAGCATGCTAGGCTAGGTTTTCTTTGTGTTTGCTTAGATGTAATGAAACCTAGTTATTGATTATTGGTTGGTTGTTTGTTAATAATTGTAATGGATGAATGATATCGATGTTAGGCTTAAGAAAACTGGCAGACTTCCAATTGGTAACATGCTTGAACGTCTTAAGAAACATGAATCGGATGTGTACTACGATTAATTGGTTGTATTTAATGCATGAGTAACTACTAAGGAGGCCATGTTAGGAGCTAGTAGTCGGCTTGACATAGGAAGAGGTAGAAGCTTATAGAGTTGGGGAAGATCGTACACGGCCCCACGAATGGTATTAAGGAATATAACCCATCATCCACACAATTGTAACAAACTAATCATCTAGTAAAAGATAGCTAGGGAGTAGTGAAATCTAAGTAAACACGTTTCTCTTATTATTGTTTTTCTCCAAATTTACTTTCTTGTTATTTTATTTCATTGCATTAGTAGATATTTGGGTTAGTTGACTAGCAACTAATTCCGTCCGCTCTTCCAAAACCCGAGATTTTTACTTGCTTTTCACAAAACTATAAAGGTACAAAAAGAATCATCCATCACCTCTAGACCTAGTTTAATTAAGTTTTGATCCTAGAGAAACTATTCCCCGAGAGAACGATCAATCCCCTAGTACTTGCCACTACACTATACTACATCGGTCAGGTACACTGCCTGGTGGGGATTGCAAGCTTCTCAAGATCCCTTGAGAAGTAAAACCTTTTGCAAGGTTGCAAAACCACGCATCAAGTTTTTGGCGCTGCTGCTGGGGAATAGTTATTGTTTAGGTTCAAATTTCTTTTTATTAGGTCTACTTGCTAGATTCCTTTCTAGTAAGATTTTTATTTTATATTTATAGGTTTCTTTAGTCTATCTTTTCTTTGTTTGTTTGCTCGTACAATCCTCATTGATTATTCCGTTGGCCACTATGGAAAACGCGAATCCACCCCTTTCACCTAGCGAAGTTGCTTTGTTGTGTGAACAGATTGAGAGTGAGATTAGGGAACTTAGAGAACTCAATAGATTGGTTGATATTGAACTTGATTATGCGCTTAATGACTTAGCAATAGCCATGGACCTAGATAAGGAATTAGGACCCAATTACTTGGCAATTGTGGATGATGTTAAGGAAGAAGAAGAGGGGGATCTAGATGATGATTATTTCAATTTATACCCCACTAAGGAGGAAATTGCTTACTATAACAATCTTGTTGATAATCCTCGGCCCCCTTTTGTTAAGATTGACCCTAAGATTAAGAGAGGTAACCCTAGGAATGTGAAGATACCATGCATGATTGGGTATAAACACATTGATCAAGCCTAAATCAATTTCGAATCCCCGATCAACATTATGTCTTCAAGTGTTTATAATGATATAGTAAAAACAAGACTCGAGCCTAGGAGAGATCTCAAATACCCCGGTGGAGTTTGTAATTTTGTCAGGAGAATTAAGGGTTTACATGTCTTTGTTGAGAACTTTACTTATATCGTTGACTTTATGGTTGTTGAAGACTTGGCTAATGTTATAGATTGTCGCTTATCCCATGTTGTATTAGGCAAGCCATTTATTGAGGAGTCCAAGTTAAAACACGATCAAATAGAAGGAACGGTCCAATTTTCTAATGAAATCGATAGGATCACATATAGGATGCCTAATAAAATGAAGGAATTTCGTTATGTGCGTCAACTTGATATGGATAACATTAGTGCAATCGAGGACATTAACGAAGAAGATATGAATAAAGGAATGAATTTTGTTTGAGAGAAGAGGAGCCTTTACTATAAAAATTGCTTAACCCTCGGGCCTAAGTATAGAGTTGACATGGAAATAGTTCAAAGGTTAAGAGAATCGATTGAAAAGTGGGAAAGGAAAACGTACGATGTGACTTTGAGTCTAGCTACAAGACTCGTTAATAAAGAAAAGCGCTTCTTGGGAGGCAACCCAAGCTTTAATTGTTTGTTCGTTTGTTTGTTTGATTTTATTTGTTTCCGTATGCATGCTTTATTTTTATTGTTTGTGGCTCATGTTTCAAAATAAATTGTGAAAATTCTTTATTTTGTCTTTAACTTCGTCTTGATTACATATAAAGGTATTTCACAAAAGATAAGTGTAAGGGAAATCTAAATTTGTGTCTAAGAACTAGATTGAACATGAATCACAACGATATTAAACGAACATGCATGTTAGTATTTGTGTGAGTCAAATGGTTGTATCGAGTCATAATGATATTTTGCAGGATTTCCAGGAATTAAGGCGTGAGTTTTTCCAGAAATTTTCCGGAAACTTAACATAAGATTTCTGTCAGAGCATTCTGACGGCGTTAGGATTATAACCTGACTGTGTCAAGTGTAAAATTCTGGAAATTTTGCGAGTTTGGTTTTTCTGACAGAGTCATATAGTTTTTGTGAAATCTTTAGTTTTATAAACTCCAGGAAATCTGAAAACATTCATTCCACAAATATTATATCTTAATTTGCTTTCTAGGATTTTAGTATATATAGAGTTTGCCGCCGATTTTACGCGAGGTTTGCCATGATTGTTTTCTTAGGTTTAATAGGTTATATTGGACAAGAAGATGATTTATATTTCTGGAGGAAAGCATTCAACATTCATTTTCTTGGAGGAGGATCTAACCATGTTATCACATTATCCACACCGAACGAATCAGGGGAGTATTTGTTTCATTCTTTTACCTTCATTACTTTTACATCCTTTTTATTGAACATTAGGGACAATGTTCAGCCTAAGTGTAAGGGGAGGGTAAATGATGATACCTTAGAGAATGCAATTGCACTTGAGTTTGTTTGTTCAATAGTAGGTGTGTAATAAAACTAAGAGAAATACTTGTTAGGGCAATTTTAGTGCCAAATTTATTTTTTTTACAACATTTAGGAGTGAAGCTTTAGCCTTAATGAGCGTCTCATGGATAGGAGTTGTATGACTACCACGAAAAAACCGTACCACTCAAAAATATTCCACCCCAAATATGTGAGGTTCGCCCCTAGATTTGTTAGGAAAAGATGCTTATGAGTGTATCGATAGTACTTAGATTCTAGAACTTGCGTTAGTGATGCATCCCGAGACCGCTAGTGAGACTACATTCGTGTAGTAGGATTTACTACATGATAAGAGGCATTAGGATAACCCTTGTGTTAAACCCGTATCATAATTACTTGACCAATGAAGTCATAATTACTTGACAAGTAAAGTCAATTAATTTTTCCCACACCTTTGCATTGTACTCATTTTTAGTACACGATACCCCTAGTACACCCCTCCGAGCCTATCTTTTTCGTTTCTAATTTTAAGCATTTTACTTAAAGAAAGAATTTGTTTACAATCCACCCCAAATGTACACCCAAATCGCCTTAGCCTTCCTTGTATGCACTCATCTTTAGTGCATTATTGTTACATGTTTAAACCCTTAGTTAATTGTCTAATTGATTACATGGTTGCTAAGTCGAGTCATATCTTGTACATATTGTTTTGGGACGATTGGGACTCATGGGTAAAGTACTATTGTTATGGAGTATTGGGGAAGACGTCAATTATTACCCCCATATGTGCGCTAATATTTAAAAAGTACTCCAAGTGTTTTGATTATCTTAATTCGAGTCATTAGAATAGTTAATTGTAAAGTATGTAAAAGTTCAAGTGTAAGGGGAATGCAAATTCCCTACGATGTATTATTTTGGATGGTAGGGTAAGAGTGTATGCAGAAAAAAAAAATAGAAAAATAAAAAGAGAAAAAACATACGGACTACCATCCCGTTTCCTTTTATGTTTATTTTATGTTTTTCTTAGTTTATGATTAGCTTAAGTCGAGTCGAGTCTTGGCTTAGCAACGCCACATTGTACATGTAATTGACCAAGATGATTAACTCGCCACCAGTAAAGATTGCCTTTATCCAATAAAACCGTGTTTATCATATCCCTACACCTCACGTTATAACCCTTTAAAAGACCTCTTTGATAGTTTATCCTAGGCACTTACGCCAAGTGGTGGAGGTTTGATCCTTTCCCAAGCCTATGGTAATCTATGTGCTATGACAGGTAGTGAGAGATATTTTCTATTTTCATATTGTGATATATATTTTTATTACACCCGAGAGATGTGAGTATCTAAACACTATTTGTGAGGTGCTAATGTATAATTTCCGTGCTTGTTTTGGTTGAAGTGGAACGATTATTTGTTGTAATTACTTTTATATTAGTGTTAAATGACTCCTAGCTTGTATTTTGATTAGAATAAAAGCGCATTTGCTTGAGGACAAGCAAATATCAAGTGTAAGGGTATTTGATGAGATGAAAAGTGTACCGCTTTTAAGGGGTCATTTAAGCCCTAAGTCGAGATTATTTGATCAAATATTGCCCTAAATCGTTTCTTTTGTCATTTTAGGTACTTTGGAGAAGAAATCTGGAAAAGGAAGCATTTTGGACGTTTTTGGAGCGAAAAGTGAAGAAAACGCCAAAGTCTCCAAATCAAGCTCGAAATAGTACCTGACGGCATCACGTACTGCATGTGACGGCATCACGTTATGGAAAAGAGGTGGATAAAAAGTATCACGAGACGGCCAAGAGTTGATTAACACATGATGGCCAAGAGTTGATTAACACATGACGGCGTCAGATCAGGATCTAGGCAATACGAGAATAATATTGGTTACGAGTTGACGGTGTCAGAATCATAACATGACGCCGTTAGACCTCAAAATCAATATATAGTTTTCTAATTTTCGTGTATTAAAAAGGAGAATTTTAGAGAGACTTTTGGGAGAAATTGTGGAGAAACCCTAGGTTGAATTTTACAGGGTTTTTCACTCTTTTATCATCCATGTTTCAATAAAGATAAGTCTTCCAATAATCATTCAATATGTCTATGTGTTGTTTGATTATATCTTATGCTTGTCTTTACTTTAACATGCTAGGCTAGGTTTTCTTTGTGTTTGCTTAGATGTAATGAAACCTAGTTATTGATTATTAGATGGTTGTTTGTTATTAATTGTAATGGATGAATGATATCAATGTTAGGCTTAAGAAAACTGACGAACTTCCAATTGGTAACATGCTTGAACGTCTTAAGAAACATGAATCAGATGTGTACTATGATTAATTGGTTGTATTTAATGCATGGGTAACTACTAAGGAGACCATGTTAGGAGCTAGTAGTCGGCTTGACATAGGAAGAGGTAGAAGCTCATAGAGTTGGGAAAGATCGTACACGGCCCCACGAATGGTATTAAGGAATATAACCCGTCATCCACGCAATTGTAACAAACTAATAAACTAGTAGAAGATAGCTAGGGAGTAGTTAAATATAAGTAAACACGTTTATCTTATTATTGTTTTTCTCCAAATTTACTTTCTTGTTATTTTATTTTCATTGCATTAGTAGATATTTGGGTTAGTTGACTAGCAACTAATTCCGCCCACTCTTCCAAAACCCGAGATTTTTACTTGATTTTCATAAAACTATAAAAGTACAAAAAGAATCATCCCTCACCTCTAGACTTAGTTTAATTAAGTTTTGATTCTAACAACACTATTCCCTAAGAGAACGATCAATCCCCCGGTACTTGCCACTGCACTATACTACATCGGTCAGGTACACTGCCTGGTGGGGATTGTAAGCTTCTCAAGTTCCCTTGAGAAGTAAAACCTTTTGCAGGGTTGCAAAACCACACATCAGAAAACAAGAAATTTGAGTACAATGAAAACTACTAAGCAAATACACAATATTAAGCAATAAAATGACTAAAGCACACCTAATAAGCACAAAGAAGCAGAGAATAAGCAGAGAATAAGCAGTACTACAGTCAAATGATAAAATGGAGCAATAAGCTTACAAATGCCTTCCAGCTTATACACAGGGAACCAAGGACCAAATACCACACCTATAGCTTCCCCTGAAGCACTAATACCACTGACATCCAAGATACACAATGCTCCAGCTTTCTTCTTCTTTATATGATTTTTGATTTTTCAACTAATTTTCTTGTATTTTTTTGTATTTTTGCTTTTTATATCTAACAGTCCCCTAAGTGAACTTTAAACTTTTAAAAGCTTAATAGTAAGCTTAAATGAACTTAAAACAGAATTGATTAACAACTTTTAATAACTAAAATAGAAATTGAGATTTTCAATAGGAAATTAGCATAAACTGGAATTGGATTGAAAAATTGGAATTAATACTTGAAATAAGTTGCAATTACACTAAAAATGCATAGTACAATGATTTTAACTAACAAATACACTTTGAAAATGGAAATGTAACTAAGTCGACATGAAAATAAAACTAAAAACTACACACTTTGTCTTTTGCTTCTCTTATCCTTTTATAATGACCCATTCGGGTTTCCTGAGCCTTCTGCACATATCCCGCCAATAATATGAGCCTTTGGATGACTCAATTTGATCCTAGCCATTGATTGGCTTTTGGCGGGAAAATTGGTTTAATACTAATTGGGGCCTGTTGCTTGTAGGATTGGGATTGCATTTATTGTGGATGGTTTTTAGTGTTTTGAGATGATATTTTGGGCGGTGGAAGAAAGTGGAGGGGGGAGGTGGTGAGGTGATGGATGTTACAGGCAAGTTGGGGGGAAATGGGAGGGAAGGGGTGGTGTTTGTTTGACCATTTGACCCTGGTTATTATTTAAAACGGTTTAGGGGTTTTGGGCCAATGAAGATGGGCTTGGTGTTGTGGACTGGATTAGGTGTGGGAGTGGTGTTGGGTTTGTGTGTGTTTTGGGTTTATATAATGAAAAGGGTCCGTTTGGTTTGGTATTATTACAAGGACCAATTTTGAAATTTCTGAAAAATGAAGGGGCTTGACTTGTAAACTTCCCAAAGTTGTTATGAGGACCACTCTTGCCAAGTTGAATAAACCAAGGACCATAAATGTTATTTTCCAATTTTGAATGTCTTGGACTATTTTTGCCAAAGTTTGAAAGTTCAGGGACCAAACTTGTAAATTCTTCAAACTTTTAACCAAGGGATCGATAATGACAACTTGTTAATTCCCAAGGACCTTTGTTGACTTTTCTTCCAAATCTAATGCTCAGAGGCCTTTTCTGTCAATTTCCAAACTTGAGGACCATTTCTGCCAATTTTGCAAACTTTTGTTCAAAGGACTATTTTTGGCAATTTGTGATTCCACAAGGTGTGTTTTGACAATCTGAGCTCAAAAATGGTAATTTACTTCCCCGGCTCTGGCTTTTGACACATTTCCAAACTCATGCTCGTTTTTGTCCTTTTTGGCCTGATTTTTGCCAATTTCTGAAATATCCGTTCATGCACGATCAAAAATACAAAAGTACAATATCTTTGGCAATTATGGTTAGTTTTTTTTTTTTTTTTTTTTTTTTTTTTTTTTTTTTTTTTTTTTGTCTTAATTTGGC
Organism: Artemisia argyi; assembly: GCA_030686995.1. NCBI lineage: Eukaryota > Viridiplantae > Streptophyta > Magnoliopsida > Asterales > Asteraceae > Artemisia > Artemisia argyi. Next base: position 80,473,784 of record CM060676.1, read on the forward strand.
CAGAAAAAGGTATGTGAATAAGCACACACCAAATCCCCCCAGACTAACGTATTGTCGTGTCCTCACGCAATGGGATCAATTCATGCCCTGCAAGATAAATTATTTTCATAACTCTTTTTACAAACATTGAAGAAGTAGCAAAATGTTCAAAAGATAGTACAAAATCATTTATTCTCGAGAACGCTCCATTTTTCAGCTTTTATTTCCTACAATACTATTTATGTACTTATTACACTTACTATGTGACGGGATGTTTGACTTTAATCATTTTTAAATAACGTTTAGGGTCACAGAGTAGGAAACACAGCTCAGAGAAAAGTATCCATACGGATAGAATTCATCGTCCCTGATTTTTCACAAGTTTTCAAGCTAAGCGTAAAAACGAAATCATAGCCAAAAATGTCATTAGCTGCTAACACTACTCATAAATGCTAATTGTAAATCCTACTCCCAAGTCTTATTGTATCTAGACTTTGTTAAAGAAATGATTACTCATTTTCGTTCCGATAAGTTTAAAGTCTAATAGATTTAGGCGGATTTAAAAATCGTTTAAATTTTAACTCAAAAGGCTCATATGTTCACACCACATTTATTATATTTTCATTTTTCATCATTTTTTTTTTCACTTGGTTTTACATATATACTTTGTACCTCAAACATACGGAGCTTCACGGTAAATCTCCCAGACCTAAGCGCCTTTCAGAACAAAGGATGCAAGGATCCGCTTGTCGAACCGCAGTTATTTTTGGTACTTATGACTTTATTACTTTGCCTCAAGCATACGGAGCTTCACGGTGAATCTCCCAGACCTAAGCGCCTTTCAGAACAAAGGATACAAGGATCCGCTTGTCGAACCGCAACTATTTTTGGCATTTATTACTTATTTATGGTGTTATTTATGAACCTCATGTGGCATACAACAAAACGGACCTAAACGCCTTTCAGAATAAAGGATCCAATGCCCATTTAATGCTTATGCCATCACGTAAAGTGAGCGGAAATTTAGACAACTTTTGAAAACGCGTAATTCTAATTATTTTATTTTTGGGTTTTCAATCTTGCGGGAGCAAGAAACTACAAGTAACTGTTATGAGCTCTAAAGAAATCCAACTATTCCACGTTTAGCATCTAATCACACTAATGACTTTACTATCATTCCTCGTTCTCCGCAAATTTAAAATCTCAAGTAATGAGATCCGCGGATGCTTAGCCTAAAAAGTTAATGGAACAAGCTAGGGCTCAACACGCCCGGTCAAGTCAAAATTTCTATTCCTACCCTACCCAGCGGAAAGTCAGAACAAAGTGTCAAAACTTATTATATTTTTGCTAAAATTTTCAAATTTTTTCCTTTTTTTGTACTTTTTTTTGGTGAATTTTTTCAATTTTTTTTTGGATTTTTTTTTTGAGAAAAACGGAGTTGCATGAGTAAACGGCACATGAAAGATGCAAGTTAAATCGAAGATACCCCTCAGACTAAAGTTAAACATTGTCCTCAATGTTTAAAAGGCGAGGGTCATCCTACGTTGTATCTAAGGTTGTTTATTAATTATGTCAAAAGATAACGTTAGTTAAGGATATCAGAATTCTTGAACAATGAAGCTTGAATGAAGTAAGGACAAAAATACGAGCAGGAGAGCCTTCATATATCGGGAAAAATTACCTGTACAAACACAACAACCACAAACAAAAGATGCAGAAGAGGTTGCCCCTTCTCGTCACTTTATTAGAAAGAAGAGAGAAGTCAGAAACATGGGTGAAAACCCATGTGATTGCTAATGTTTTTGTTCACCGAGTCACTAGCTTGACTCGATCCCCGAATTCATTGGTTCGTGGGGAAAGTTTGGAGATACGGGACAACCATGGGTGGTATGTCCCCTACAAAGTAGTGCTTCAACCGATGACCATTCACCTTAAAGGTACCTTGGTGATAGTGAAAGGTCCAGACCAGCGGGTTTTAAGTTTGCCCGAGAAAATCTTCAATCTGGAATTGAAAAAAAAGACTCGATCACCAACGTTGAAAACGCGGTTCTTAATCTTTGAGTTGTGGATCTTCTTTGTCTTTTCTTTGTAGATCAAAGAATTCTCGTAAGCCTGATCACGAAGTTCATTTAACTTATTTAGAACCTTACGGTGATCACTCGCTGTCTAAAGGTTGAAGTTAGCATGTTTCAAGGCCTAGTAGGCTTTGTGCTCAAGCTCGATCAGTAGATGACACGCCTTCTCGTATACCAGCTTGTATGGAGTACATCTGATGGGTGTTTTGTAAGCTGTATGGAAGGCCCAGAGTGCATCATCTAGTTTGTCCGACCAAGAGGCACGATTTTCACCTATGGTCCTTTCCAAAATCCATTTTATACCATGATTCGAAACCTCCACTTGCCCATTTATTTGGGGGTGATACGCGGTGGAAAGACAGTGAGTGACACAGTACTTAAGCATGACCTTTGTAAATTGATCATTGCAAAAGTGTGTACTACGATCACTAATTATGGCACGTGGAGTTCCGAACCTAGCAAAAAGAGATTTCAAAAATTTTACAACTACTCGGGCGTCGTTGGTAGGTAAAGCCTTTGCTTCAACTCATCTTCATTAAGTTCCTTTTCGATCGTTGACTTTATACACTCTTCTTGTTTGCTCTTGGTATGACTCTTGGGTTTTTCGCCATCATTACCTTCACACACAAAATTTAAACTAGTAGCACTTGTACTCATTTCAACTAAATACTTATCTACTATACTTTCATTTTCAACTATTTTGCATACAAAATTTTCTTTGGCTTGACATTTCTCTTGATGAAAATTTAAAAGACTCTTCCACATATCATTTGCCGTTTGACAAAAAAATATTCTTTCATATTCAATTCTTGGTAAAGCTTTGTGTATAATCATTTTAGCTATATTGTTTTTATCAAGCACTACTTCGAAATAATTATCTTCTTTTTCAAAAACGGTTTTTATTGATTGAAAATCACCAATTGAAATGACATGCCAAACATTATAATCTATTAATTTCACATAACTTTCGAATCGATTTTTCCATTCAAGAAAACTTGTATTTTCAAAATATGGTGGTTTAAATGTCATGTTCCCTTCTAAATATTTTTCTGATTCCATAGATCGATTACAAGTTTTAAAATACAATTTATTTTAAAAAGTCTTGTTTAACGTAGCTCTGATGTCAATTGTGGAAAACTAGAAGGGGGGGGGGGGGGGGTTGAATAGTTTTTCCGTCGTTTTTGAATATATATAAAAACTTTGTTTGCAAAATCTTCGATTCTAGTTTTATGTGAGATCAATATATAAACATTAATGTATACCAATATCTATGTGAATAAATGACAATATAAGTAAGTAAATAAGTAAAGAGATAGAGATGGAGAGATCGCACCACAAGACAAAGGATTTATAGTGGTTCGGCTACGAAGCACCTCTTCGCCCTACTCCACTCCCCGAGCACCTAACTCGAGAGTTTTCTTCAGTATCTCAACAAGCTCCCTTATGGCGGAGAAAACGTTACACAACTTTTTCTTACACCAATTAACGACACTAAGCTAAATGTCGAGTCCTAATAGTAGCTAGAACCAATCTCACACCACTAGTCACTACACACCTTCTTCACAACTTATACACACCACAACTACTACACAACTACTCACAACTTCAATACTTCAACTTCACAACACTACTACTTCTTCACTACTTCTATTCACAACTACTAACACACCTAGATCTACCAATTACACACCTTCTACACCTTTATAAATAATCTACGCAACAACTAACAATATTCACAAATCTACAATACTTCTTAACAAGATGTTGGAGGAGTATTCTTCTCTTGCACTTTGAATGATGAGGGATTGAATCACTTGAAACAAGAACTAATAAGTATATGATCAAAGGTTTTAGGAAGACGATTTGAGAGGATTTGGACAGAAAGTTTTAGTGCAAAAGGTGAGGAAAAATTACAGATTTGAACCAGTATTTATAGGCAAAAGATTCTAACACAGGAGCGTATGCTGGCCCTCTTAAATCATGGCCGGCCCCCTTAAAATTAAGGGGGGCGCCCCTTATAATTAAGGGGGCCGCCCACCTGTAACGGCCTGAATGTTTTGTCTTTTCTGGGGAAAGTTTATTTGGTGTAGATTTAACTGATTTTGGTTAAAAATTTGAATTCATATATTTATTATGAATTTAACATTTTCCTTTAATTACCAAAAGTGTTTTTCTAAATATATAAAATGTTTATACCATTTTATATAATTTGTAATTAGTAAATAAACCTTCCTTTGATCATAAAATGTATTAGGCAATTGTTTATTCATACCTTAAGTGATTTAGTTGGATGTCATGATATTTTGTCACTAAATACTTGTTTACGTAATGATTTTACATTTTGTGATCGTCAAAACATAGGGATATCGAGAAATATTAATAACGTTTTTACGCATTATTTATATCAACAAAATTCTTGTAGGAGGAGAACCCATCGGAGCAATCTCGGCTTTGCATCTTGTTTGGCAAATAGATATTTTAGAGCCGAGTGATCCGTATACACTATGCATTTTGTCAAGATCAAATATGGCCGGAACTTCGCAAAAGCATACACCACGCTAATAGTTCTTTTTCCGTAGTGGTGTAATGAGTTTGAGCTTCAGTCATAGTTTTACTTGCATAATGTATAGGCTGAAAGTGTTTTATTTTTCGTTGCCCCAAGACCGCACCTATAGCAAAATCACTAGCATCGCATATGAGCTCAAAAGGAAGGTCCCAATCGGGGGCAACTAGGATGGGTGCTTCAGTAAGCTTTTTCTTTAGTGTTTGAAAAGCTTCGATGCACTCAGGAGATAAGATGAAGGGAGCATTTTTTCAAGAAGATGGGTCATAGGCCAGGCTATTTTGGAGAAATCCTGAATGAATCTCCGATAGAAACCGGCATGCCCGAGAAAACTCCTGACGCCTTTGACAGTAGTGGGAGCAGGTAGTTTGGCAATAACATCAACTTTAGCTCTGTCAACCTTAATCCCACTTTTGGAAATCTTACCGCCGAGGACAATGCCCTCTTTGACCATAAAGTGACTCTTCTCCCAATTTAGACTTAAGTTTGTATCTTCACAACATTTAAGCATTTTTTCTAAATGGGAGAGACAAGATTGGAAAGAATCCCCAATGACCGAGAAATCATCCATAAAGACTTCCATAGGAATATGGCCATCATACATATTTGGAACATTCCTGGATCATTACATAATCCAAAAGGCATACGTCTATTGTCAAAAGTTCCGTAGGGGCATGTGAAAGTGGTCTTTTCTTGATCCTGCGGATCAATGGGAATCTGAAAGTAACCCGAGAAACCATCCAGAAATCAATAGTACTCGTTTCCCGCTAATCTCTCGAGCATTTGGTCCATGAAGGGTACAGGAAAGTGGTCTTTACGGGTGGCATCATTTAACGTTCTATAGTCAATGCACACACGCCATCCCGTAACCAATCGAGTTGAAATTAACTCGTTTTCATCATTTGTGACAACAGTAATGCCACCCTTTTTTGGAACACAATGAATGGGACTAACCCAAGGACTATCAGAGATAGGGTAAATCAATCCGACATCAAGAAGTTTAAGAATCTCTTGTTTGATAACCTCATGAATTTTGGGATTAACCCGTCTCTGTTGTTGAACTGCTGGTTTGAAATCATCCTCCATTAAGATTTTATGAGTACAGAATTCAGGGTTAATACCCTTGATATCGGAGAGTTTCCACGCAATTGCTTGCTTGTGGGATTTCAAAACCTTTATGAGAGCAGCTTTCTCCTCATCTTTCAAGTCTTTAGCAATTATGACGGGCAATTTATCATTACCCTCCAGAAATGCATATTCAAGATGAGGAGGCAAGTCCTTAAGATCGACCTCGAGAAATTCATCAGTTTTCTCAAAATATTTGATTTCCTCTTTAAGAAGTTTTTGTGGAAGAACAGGAGGAGGAGATGGATCTTCATTCAACAACTTCTCAAGGAGAAGGATATCCCTTTCCGGGTCAATCTCTTGGTTATCAATTCCCTCGGGAATCGAATCACTTTTGAGAAAGGCCTCTATTTCCTCTAAGCCGAAGTCACTTCTCTCAAACGGAGTGAGGGAAGGAGAAGAATTGGCAATTATAGGTTGAGAGGATGGAGTGGGATTGCCAGTCGAAGAATTATCGGTGAAACCAAGATATTCTTGAGAGTACTCTTCCACAGCAACATCGATGACATCGATGCGATTAATTGATACTGAGTCCTAATTGGATGAGTACCTCGAAGTTTGCTCAAGGTTAAAGGTGATGGCTTCATTACCAGCACGTAACGTGATTTCTTCATCAAATACATCGATGAGAGCACGACCCGTTAGTGAGTGCTTATTCACTCACCTTTTCTTAACCAAAATAAGACTAAATAATCCAAAAACTAACCTAAATTGCCAAAGAAAGTGTATTTTTGTGATTGTGAATGTGCAGGTACGGATATTTCATAAAAAGACGAAAAACAACGGAAAACCGGCAAAAACGAGCACGAGAGTGGAACGAGTCAAAAAGATCAAGGTAAAGCTCAAAAAGTCCAAAGAAATCCTCAAAGTTTGAAAGTTTACAAGATTGACCCTTGTGTGAAAGTTTTGAAGAATTCACAAGAATGGCCCTTCAAGAAGCAGAATTGACAGATTTGGTCCTTTGGAGATGTATTTGAACAAAATCAATTCTGGTCCTCCAATTATTCAAGAATGGCAATAAAAGACCCTTGAAGTATTTTGGAAGAACTACATAATCAGCCCTTTTCATCTTTTTAAATTCAGCTTGCAACAAGCTAATTCATTAGTTTAGTAGCTCATCTCAGCTTTTTAGCTTTTGGTGAGTTCATTTGTAGCTTAAATCGTTAATCTCATCAAAATTCATGAGAAGTCAAACAAATAGTTAACTGAATCATGAAATGATGGATCTGAGGGTTACTTGATATGTCAAAGAGAGATTGGGAAGCTTTTGGCCTATCTAAAGATAGGCTAGCATAGTGAATCACCTCTATTTGAGCTGAGGTGAATTGCTTTGTAAGTACTGTTTCTAATTCCAAGTTCCTATTTGCATCTGTTAGTTTCTGGTTTAGATCTGAGTTGTTACTGTTTCATTGCTATTATTTGATGTTGTTCTAGTAGATATAGTGATAATTGAGCTTGTTTGATTATTTGTATACCTGCTTTGTTGAAACTGTGTCTAATATTGTTCATTTTGATAAATATGTGGTACTGTTATTTTGATGTTCATTATGGTTATTCAGTGTTGAATTAGCTTCTATTAGTGCTCTATGACTGAGATTGTATACTGTTGAGTTGAATTAAGGCTAAAATCAGTGAGTAATAGTGTAATTTGCATAGTTCAGGGGTGTTTGGATTTACTGGTTAATCTGAGTAATAGTAGTTAACTTTGTGTTTGATTTGCATAAGTAGTACACCTTAGGTGATAGTAGCTCAAATATTGCAACATATAGGTAGTTTATAAGTAAAAAGTCAAAATAGCTTTGAAATCTCTACACTGTTTGTGTTAATGTGATCTGAGGTAACTGAACTTGGTGATTTGATGAAGTATATGTGTGAGATTGTGATTTGTGTGCTTGAACATGTTCACTAAACATCTAGTAACAGAATTTAGGCACTAAAATTCAGTTAAGTCAAAGTTAGTTTGGATTCAAAAAGTTAGCATTAGTTAAGTATTTGCAGCATAGTAGTTTGTTTAGGCATCTATTCCAGGCTTTAATTAGTGCAGCAATTGATTAGTTGAGATAGGGCTTTTGCACTTTTTAGATTCTCAGTAGTATAGAGTAGCATTTGCCCCACTTAATTTCTAGTTTTCAGCTTATTCATTCTGCTTATTAAGGTCTGCAAATAAGGTGTTTAGAACAGGATCTGCTGATTTCACTTAGGACTGCAATTGTGATTATAGGCTGGTTACTTGAGATTCTTTGCATAATCTGAGTTAGTTTGTGGTTATTTAAGAGTTTCAAATTGATTCTGAGTCCCTGGCTTATTCTAGTATGCTTCTACTTATTGCTATGGTTTATTAGAAACTGCTAATTGAACTTTCTGTTGCAATCTGAGCTTATTCTGTTCATATTTGAGTTTCATTAAACTAATATGAGCATATTTCACCTGTGTTATAAGTTTTACTCAGATTTGTGGCAAGTGCTTATTAATAAGCACTTGCATTAAGCTGATTTTCACTCAATAAGCACTTTTTCAGCTTATTTTTACTTCTAAAATTTTTCTTAGGTTTCAAATATTATTTTAGACTTTCTGTAAAAATTTCATAATTTTCTAAGTTCTTTTACTATTTTTCTCATTTTATTCTAGTTTTTAATCAATTTTTAATACATTTTTAATAGAGAAAAATCAAATAAAACTCAGAAAAAGCCTGAAAAATTCAAAAATATTTTAGAAAATTCTTTTCTGTTATTTTAGATTTTTCAAAATTCATTTTGTATTTTCACATTTATTTTCTTATTTTCTTTTATTTTTAATTCATTTTAATATTCCAAAAATAGATATTAATTCATAGAAAATAAATAAAAAGTCAAAAAATATTTTTCTTTTTCTCAAAATTATTTTTAGTTGTTTAAGATTTTTAGAAATTTATTTTACATTTTTAGGATAACTTTTCATTAATATTCACTTTTTAATTCGAACTTAGTGTTTTAAATTCGTGTTTGGTTTTCCGTTTTTAGTTTTTAGACATTTGTGCAATAGTAGCTTGTACCTTCTGCTTATTTTGTGATTTCTTATCATCATTTTAATTCCATAATCACAATTTCACTTTTCCACATTTTTCACGACACGATTTTACGAATCGAATTTCACGATTCTATTCTCTTTCACGGGAAACGAACTCGAGATTTGTATTTCTTGCAAATCTTTTGGAGTATTATAAATATATATAATTTTATATTCATAAAATTTTTTGGTGCCACTGCCGGGGAGGGTTTGAAGTGAATTTTGAATTTCGTTTTTAAAATCGTGTTTTGAAAAAACCTTCCTCATATTTGTGAATATTTTCTTATTAAAATATAAAAAGTAAAAAATCAAAAACACTTTTACTAAAGTGTTTTCAAAAATTCAAAAATAAAATAACATCCTCACTCTCGAGGGAGTGTTGTAAACCATTCCGAAAAACAACAAAAGAAACCAAGAAATCATACGTTATCAGATTACTCTTTTACTACAACCTAATAAATGGGGAATACGGAGGTCTTGACATTAAATTTCAGACCGAAGAGAGATCCACTCTTCTCTCCCGCTCCGCTGCGCGTAGTAATTGAGGAAACGGTTACGAATAACATAACGGTTACAAAAAGAAAATAAAAGTTTTGTGATTTGTTTTTCAATAAATTAAAAAAGCCAAAAATAATTCCCAACCAAAAATACAAAAAGATTTTCTTTTTTTTTTTCTCTTTTTCTTTTTCATTTTATTTTTGGTGTATGAACACCCGCTCATCTTCTGAAAGTCTTATTTCTCCATTTTCTAATCCCGAAAGGGTAATACGTCATAATCACTGGGTTTATTTCCCAACCGCTGAGGAAATGAACCAAAATGATCAAAACATGGGACCTCCCCCGAAGGGGACCCCAACCGGCTTTTGATTTACGTCCGATGGAGGAACAACTCCAATCACCATTTAATGGTGTGAGGAGAGCAATCGTGATTCCTGATATCACTGCAAATCAATTTGAGATTAATCACGGGTTACTCAACATCATCACGAGTATCTCCTTTCACGGGTTTGAACATGAAGACCTATATGTTCACATAAGAAATTTCACCGGTATCGCTGAGACTATTAAGATCAATCAAGTCCCTTACGATCTGGTGAAATTGAAATTATTTCCTTTCTCCCTTAAATGGGCAGCTCGGACTTGGCTGGAAAAGGAACCACCGAATTCGGTTCACACTTGGGCAGATTTGGCTTCCAAGTTTGTGAATCATTTCTATCTTCCTTCTAAAACTTCTAATCTTCGATCTCAAATCTTTCGATTCCAAAAAGCTTTTGATGAATCGTTTAGCGAAGCTTGGGATCGATTTAAAGATTTGTTGGAAAAATGTCCGAATCACGGGTTTTCATCCTTGCAACAGATTGACACTTTTTATAATGGGTTGTGTCATGCTGATCAAGACTCACTCAATTCTGCTGCGGGTGGGAACTTGTTGCCTCGTAACATTCAAGAAGCCTTCACAATCATTGAGAATAAGGCTCGAGTTAGGATGGCTAGAAACAAAATTTCAAGTTTCAAATGCTAGGAGCAAAACTAATGATGAGATCATGAGTATGCTAGCAACCATTAATAAGAAAGTTGATGCTATGTCTATTGCAAAACCTAATCATTAAGTGAATGTAGTGAACCAAAATTGTGAGACTTGTGGTGGTCCACACCCATATTACGAGTGTCCAGCAACCGGTGCCTATGCTCATGAGAATGTATATGCTGCAAACATGGGTGGTAACGGTTACCCACCTCATGGAGATCGAAATCTTCTCAGCCACCGTTCGAACAATTATCTTGGACCACCCGGTTTCCAAAATCAGAGTCATAATAATAATGTGCAAAATCGTACTCATCAAGTCAATCAAAATCAAAATTGAACAAATCAAGGTTTTCAAAATCAAAACCAAGGGGTTAATCACAATTGGAATTTTCAAGGGAATCAAAATCAAGCCCCGAATCAAGGGAATTTTCAGGGAAATTTTCAAAATACTAATCATGGAAATCAGAATCATAATCCGGGTTTTAATCAAAACAATCGAGGGCAAAATTTCAATCAAAATCAAAATGTGGTTCAAAATTCATCGCCCTCGGATGAGATTCTTAAACAAATAATGAAAAATCAAGAGATAATGGCTAAGGAAATTCTTGAACTTAACAAGCATTTAAATGATCGACCCTCGGGCTCGGGAACTCTTCAAAGCAACACGATCGCTAACTCGAGGAGCGATGTCAAAGCGAGCATGACTAGGAGTGGTGTTTCATATGATGGACTAACGGCTCAGACTACCTCTTCTTCTCTTCCTCCCAAGGTAGTCGACCGTGAAACCGTGGTGACAACGGATACAGAAATTCCTATTAATAATGGAAGGACCGAAAACATCCAACCTCTGGTGGTCCAAACGTCAAAAGGAAAAGAAAAAGTCGCTTACAAAGCTGAGAAATAAATTCGCGTAAAAACAAAATTGCCTTATCCGTTATGCTTAAATGAACAAAAGCACCGTGAGAAAGTTAATAATCAGATGGAAAAGTTTTATCACATCTTTCAAGAATTGCATTTTGATATAAGCCTCGCGGATGCTATACTTTTGATGCCAAAATTTGCTTCTATGATAAAAAGTCTTTTGAATAACAAAGAAAAATTGTTTGAAATGGCTAAAACCCAGATGAATGCGAATTGCTCAGCGGTGCTTCTGAAAAAGATTCCCAAAAAGCTTGAAGACCCTGGCAAGTTTCTTATTCCATGCAATTTTCCGGGTATGGTTCAATGCTTCGCCTTGGCCGATCTAGGTGCTAGCATTAACCTCATGCCATTGTCGATTTGGAAAAGTTGTCTCTTCCCGAGTTGACACCGACTTATATGACCCTCGAGCTTGCTAACCGATCTACTTCCTGACCTATTGGGATAGCCGAGGATGTTTTCGTCAATGTGGGAAAATTCAATTTCCCTGCCGATTTTGTGGTTGTCGATTTTGATGCTGATCCACGGGTTCCTCTCATTCTTGGGAGAGGATTCCTAAGGACTGGCCGTGCTTTGATATGTTTACGACGAGGAGATTGCCTTACGTGTTGGAAATGAAGCTGTTATGTTCAACCTTGACCAAACCGCGAGATACTCCTCCAATTATAATCATATCTCCGTAAATCGAATCGATGTTATTGATGCTGCTATAGAGGAGTATTCTCAAGAGCTTCTTGGTTTCACAAATAATGCTTCGAGTGGCAATCCCACTCCTTATTCAGAACCAATCGTCTCCTATTCTTCCCCTTCTCTTACTCCGTTTGAGGGAAGTGATTTCGCTTGGGAAGAAATCAAAGCTTATCTTTCTAATGATTCGATTTCACTAGAAATTGACAATTGTAATTTTGATCCGGAGGGGGATATTCTATTGCTTGAAAAACTTTTAAATGAAGACCCGATTCCTTCTTCCCCTCCGATGGACCTAAAAATGGCAGACGTAAAAGAAGTAAAGTCGTCTATTGAGGATCCTCCGGAGCTCGAGCTCAAGGATTTACCTCCTCATGTCGAATACGCGTACTTAGAAGAGACTAATAAATTGCCCGTCATCATTTCGAAAGACCTTAAAGATGAGGAGAAGACCCAACTCTTAGATGTGCTTAAGAAGCATAAAAGTGCTATTGCTTGGCAAATCTCTGGCATAAAGGGAACTGAACCTCGATTCTGCACACATAAGATTCTGCTCAAAGATAACCATAAGGCATCTATCCAATAACAACGACGGGTTAATCTAAAAATCCATGAAGTGATCAAAAAGGAGGTCATAAAACTCCTTGAAGCTGGAATAATTTATCCAATCTCGGATAGCTCATGGGTTAGCCCGGATCATTGTGTTCCCAAAAAGGGCGGTATTACCGTTGTGAAAAATGAAGATAATGAGCTGATACCGACGAGACTTGTGACCGGATGGAGAGTTTGTATAGACTACCGCAAGTTGAATGACGCAACTCGTAAAGACCATTTCCCTCTACCTTTTATGGACAAAATGCTCAAACGTTTAGTGGGAAATGAGTTCTATTGTTTTCTCGATGGCTTTTCCAAGTATTTTCAAATTCCCATTGATCCCCAGGATCAAGAAAAGACCACTTTTACTTGCCTTTATGGAACGTTTGCTTATCGTCGTATGCCCTTTGGCTTATGTAATGCTCCGGGCACGTTCCAAAGGTGCATGATGGCCATTTTCTCCAACATGATTGAAAAAACCATGGAAGCATTCATGGACGACTTCTCCGTCTATGGAAATTCTTTCGATTCTTGCCTCTCTCATTTAGAAAATATGTTGAAACGGTGTGAAGACACCAACTTGGTTCTAAATTGGGAGAAGTGCCACTGTAACACCCCAACCCGTCAAGAGTAAAGATATCACAATAAATAGTGTCCAACAGAGCAAAACACAAGCTTAATACTTTAACAATACAATGAGTACAAAAGTTACAAATGAATTCCAAAATAAGGAAAATACGATAATAAAACAAAGTTCATTATTTAAAGAAACTCTAAGGTTGGTCCACACTCTCTCATCCCCAAAGCTAAACCCCGCATCCTAGCTTAAGTACCTGCCGCATGGATAATAAAACGCGGCTGAGCATAAAAAGCTCAGTGAACAGATATGAAGATAACAAGCACAGCAAGTAATAAGACAAGAGAGTATGAATTTGAAATTACATATGGTGTCACAAGGTATATCAAAGGACTATCAAGGTTAAGTATGAAAAGTCATCGAGGTTAAGTATCAAGAATCGTCTAGTGCAATAGCAAGAATTAACAAGTTTCAAGGATCGTCAAGTATAATGTCAATGGTTGAGTATAATATCAAGGTTTAACAACTATAGTATCAAGGGTTAATAAGTTTCAAGGTTTTCAAGAATTAATAAGGGCCAAGTATTAAGAATTAGCAAGTGTCAAGTATCAAGAATTAATAAGTGTCAAGTATCAAGAGTTAGCAAGTGTCAAGGCTTTCAGTATTCAACCCCAGGCACAACAAGTATCGAGTCAAGTATCCCAAGTTGGAGTGATCAACTCCCAAGATGTGAGGGGTTGCAATGCACGTAAAACCCTGCCACCAAGTATATAATGTAGTCCATGTCATAATCAAGATGGCCGGAGCCGGAGCCCAAGCAAGTATCAAGTCAAGACAAGACTAGGATGCATCCGTACGCCCCTGCAGGCCAATAATAATAATAATCATAGCAGCAGTCGATAACAAGAATCAGGGACAGTGGGGGACATCTCTCCGGCCCCACTAGAGTACATAACATTGGTGCATCAATGCTATGGTTGTGGCTACTCCACAACAAGTAGCTCCTGGTAAAATACTGAAGGGTTAAGGGGTCAAGGTTCAATATCAAGTACAAGTGGTCAAGTCATAATCAAAGGTTCAAGTCAAGGTTCAATGTCAAGGTTCAAGTCAAAGGTTCAATATCAAGAGTTCAATATCAAGGGTCAATATCAAGGGTTCAATCAAGTAATATAAAAGAGAGAGAGAAGAGTCATGAGAGTCAAGTAATTGTACTCTTACTGAAAGAGTACGGAATATCTGTACCTTAGTCCCAAACAAAGCAAGGTCACAAGACAATCAAGAGAGAAATGGATCACTCCCGCTTCACCGAACCTAGACGAGAATGGAATACAAATCAAGACGAGTCCGAATTAGTCAAGTTACCTCTTTTAGTTATCTTTCCATTTTTAGAAACTTTCCATATTTAACAGCTTTCTATTTTAGGTAACTTTCCATATTTAGTAACTTTTCCAAACGTTACATATTCTTACAAGTTAGTTTCAATATTTTATCGAGTCCCCATGTTTATTAATTTCAAGAGTTTCATTTTATACATGTTTTCCAAGATTAGGGTTTCGTATGATCTCTGAATATGTTTTAGGGTTTAAAGTGTCAATAAAGCAAGTTAAGGGTCACAAGTGAAAGTATTAACATTATAACACATAAACATGAGTCAAGAATGCCAATTATGTCAATTATAAAGGTATAGGTTTTAAATTGTAATTATCACAAGTTTAAGGTTAAAAGTGTCAAATAACAAAGTTTAGGGTCTAAAACGTAAATTGTATAACTATATGCTAAATTCTTAAAATTGAAGAGTTTCATGAGATCTATATACACATGTATGCAATATTCACTTCGTATATAATTAACAGAACATTGCCGAAATCGACTCGCCCCCTTTTTATATTACTAGAAAGTTGCCCGCGCGATGCGGGGGCAGATTATTGGGGTAAAGAGGAGGGAGGTGGGGTGGTGGAAGGTGGTTGTTGGGGGTGGTTGTTGAGGTGGTTATAAATTGTTGGGTTGGTTGTTGAAGTGGTTATAAATTGTTGGGGGTGATTGTTAAGGGTGGTTGTTTCCATAATTAGTAAGTAAAAGTCTGAATTTTTAAGCCTTACTAATTATAGAATAGTCTCAAATACATTATATAGTAGTATAGATTATTATTATTATTATTATTATTATTATTATTATTATTATTATTATTTTACAAGTCGAAAACAATAGACAGCAAGCATATGTTGGTATTACTCATTTTAACTTGACCAGAATAGATGAAAACATGTTTGTGTCGTGTAGTATTATATAAAACCATACGCATAACACCAGTCCAAATACAACATATTAGTCGATTTATTTGGGTTTTCATTCAAGATTTCATGTGGCCTAGATCCATGTTTATTCGAGTAACAAATAAGCAAAACCCCTTACAAAAATCAATTCGAATCATGACATATAACATTAGCAAATTTTCTGGTTTCCTTTGTTATCTCATGTGACTATTTTCATGATTTTATGTGAACTTTTCGACAAGACAACCAAAATGAAATCAAAACAACTACAAGAGGAGAACGGATTGAACAAGGAGAGATATAGTTACCCTTGATGCGTGTTACGTAGGAAGAACAAGCAAGGACTCGAACACAAATAACAACCAGTCGAAACCCAACCAAAATCCACCCCTCGAACAGTTTCCAAAACCTACGATCACCACCCTACTCGAACCAGGATTTGACCACGTCTTAAGTACTATCGAAACCATGATCAACACCCTTTGCAACCTTTGTATTCGAACCAGAAAGGACCAAGAAAGTGGCAGCCGATTGTTTTGTTAAGAGAGAGTCTTAGGTTTTATTTTCTGTGCACATTAAAAGTGATATTCGGTTATTAAAGGGAGAGGGGATAAACCGTGTGAATGAGATAGGGTGAAATCAAGAATACCGTATACCAAGGGATTGTGATTTGCTCTTGCCTATTTTAAGTTGATAATGTACTAAGATATAATATTGGCTCTTATTCATTTGTGTAAATCAAAAGTTCAGTTGTGTTAGGCATGTAGCATATTAGCAATGTGACTTAGTTTTAAATCATGTATATCATAAGTCTTGTAATTTAATATGTTGTATAAAGTTCAAATCTTATCTCGTAAATACTTTAGGTTATAAATATTTTTTTTTCGTTTGGGATTTTACGGGTTTGTTTGGTAAACGTACTTCATTATTCAAAATTTCAAATTGGAGGGTATTTTAGTCATTTAAATTAGGATATGAAAATGTGGGTTTTACAACTATTCCCCTCTCAAAAGAATTTTCGTCCGCAAAAATTAAAGAAGGAATAGGTAACGAAACAAACGAAAGCATACCAGACTACAAAGGAAAATGAGGGTAGCTGGCTCGCATAGACTCCTCGGTCTCCCAGGTCGCCTCACGTGGTGGATGGTTCTTCCAAGGAACTTTAACAAAACGAATAACTTATTCCTCATGACTCTCTCCTGTCTATCAAGAATGGCTTCTGTTTTTTTTTTGGAAGTGACACATCTGGTTGAATCTGATCACAAGGGTATGACACCATATGTGGAGGGTGATAATTGTATCTTCTGAAAAGCTCATATGGGATACGAATAAAATTTCAAATCAAGTTAACTGTATCAAACAGTAGAGATCTCTACAAGAGCTTGAGATTGGTGACAGATGTATCGAGGTCAACATAATGCAAAATCGAGAGTTCAAGTTTATCCGATTATCTAACGAACGAATGCAGAGCTAATGCAGAGTCAACGCATAGGTAGAATGAACCTAAAGTCTCACAAATCGCAGAAAATTCAATGCAGGTCAAATTCTAAACTTCTTAGATACTCCCCAAGATATCCTATGACCACAATAAGTGCACGTTATATGGTGTAAGTATTATCACATTGGCCAGGCGTCATAATACTAGCATCATATAAATATGCCCTCATGATGGTCATACTTTATCGCGAGTCGTAAACAAACAAGCCAACCTTAGTTCATCTATTACTTCTATCATCCAAGAGGTCAACCAAAATCAAGCGTCATAACCAGGAGGAACATTCAATGACAAAGCAATGGAAGTCTCAATGAATAACTAAAGGAAAACAAGACTACTCGCAAGTGTAGCGGAAATCTAACATATCAGCAATTTAGGTACATCGTCACAAAAGCATCAATCTTCCCAAAATTCACCAAAATTTCCAAAACAAGACCATTATCAAGCATACGCAGAATGAACACATAACAAAGATGATATTGGAGAATCTAAATCGTCCAAGGATCACATTACCAGATAACGAAAGTCAAGAAATTAACAAGAGTGAGCATTAGTCAACATTAATTTCATCCTTTACATAATCAACTCATCTAAACAACAAAATGGTCTGTTCCAAAAACCACCCATTCAAAACATCAATTCTCTTCAAGTCCAAGTAATATGTCTCCTTTTGTCTATCAATCTGGGAGTGAAACAAAACTGTGAACTTGAGTTTGATTCATCAAGCCTTCTGCAGTTCTTCTTCGAATGCGATGGAGTAATGTGAATTCATGACACGATCTTTACATCCCTTCCTCATCCAGTCTACTTCCGCTCTTAATTCATCTTAGTACAACCAAGATGAACAGGGAAGTGAGACTGCATGTCTTCATCAGCTCCAGGTTCGCTACCTTGACTAGCTTCTTGTCCCCTGCATCTCCAACACTTCTGCCTTGTAAGGTGTGTCTTCACTCTTCATGGTAGCCACTATTGTTGTCAATTCCAGGTCAGGCAGTGAAGTTAATCTTCTCATACGTTTCTAGTTGACGCAAATTGGTAAGCATCTTCCAAGATTCTTCTATAAGATTCAAAAGACTAGCTTTTCAAATTTATTGTCACTCTTGATCACTTGGTGATAGTTTCAGATCTTATGGAATTTAAAGAGATATTCTAATCTAAGAACACCGTTGTCCAACAACTATCAATCTCCCAAAATGCACAAGTGGTCGCAAAATTTCTAACAAGGTACAAAATAGTTTCCATGTCCTTTCTCGTCTCCGAATGTACTATTACGTCATACCATGACTGTCCAAGTACTCACGAGAAAACGCTATTTATCAGATTCACAAGATGGTCAGAGCTTTAGCTAATACTATTAACGTCACTAACTGTCATAGTAGTCTTCACGAATACGGAAGGCGATTCCAAAAATAACCTCAACTCATAACTCCATTTCAAAACATACCACAATGTCATACTATACAATTCTTCCAAATATTCACGAAAACATAATCTCACCATAAACAAGGGAATAGTTGACGTGATAGCCAATACAATTAGAATCGTTAACTTATTATTACAAATACAAAAACGGCTTTAAAATCATCTTAAGGAACCTTCACGTTCACCCTACGTCGTCTCTCCTCTTCTTCACCAATAAAACCAATATACTTCACGGGCTTACTCTCAATTAGTAAACTCATTTCTTAGAAGTTATTTTATTTGTTTCTTCAGTCTTTCAAATGAAGCCATCGGAAACGGATTTTCAAAAGTAGGTCAAAATCATATCAAAGGTAAACGGAATTGTGGAACAACTACATTCACCAAACCAGACGGATGATTCATGAATTAGGATCAAGTGTAAGGTTTATCAAGATTCTTTAGGCAGATAAATCAACTATTCAAAAAGGTTGGGATTTTGTTCAGCTTCTTAGCCCAATTGTGCCTCATTGCGAATACGAACATTGTATTGTTGTCAAAATGATACGCGTGGGATACTAGTTGCCAACATCGTCAATGGAGTCAAGTAGAAAGATGAGAATTATCCGAAAGTAACCAAATCTATCGGATCAATCAAGTTATGGTGCAAAACCATTGTACCAATACTTCCAAAATCATCAAAATTCCCATTACAATTAGCTGATGAACACAAACAGGATTGCCATAACAAAACTCACAGAGGGGGAACTTAATTCAAAACTTCAATATTATCAGAGTAACTTGAAAAAGGAAATGAAATTCAAAGTCTAGTGTAGGCTAAACAGAAGAGTAAAAGAAACTAGTTCACGATCACAAATTCCCTTCGCCTAATTTAGATTATAACGGATGGTTGCCGTAGACTCTAGATCGGAGTCTACATCATTCTCTTCTTTCTCTTCCTCCCTTCCACTAATCCAACCATTCCTGTTATTCTCGTGTTGCGGCAAACGACGGCTAGCAAAACCACATTTGTGATCTCTTTCTTCTTCTTCCACCGACTTATGGCACTTTCCATTGTTATCATTTGCTTTAGTCCCGTACATCTCTTTCTCCTTGTCATCCATCCTCTGGCAGCCCGTAGCATCAACAGTAGTCCCCTTACTCCTTCTTACGTGCTGGATTTGTCTTTAGGTATCCTTAACGGCATGAGTCACCGTTTTCTTTGGGTTTTCATCAGGTGGTCCAGAGCAACAAGATTTAACCATCTGAACGGTTACCAAATGGCCAGGATAAGGAAGTCAAGGACAAACACGAAAGGGAAAAGTACGCCGAAGGAAGCCTAATATCTACCCAATCCTCACACGTTTAAGCTTAAGTTCGCACAGGGAAAAATCCTAAATCAAGTTTTCAAGGTGTTCACCAATGTTCCTACAGTGGAAACCTAATGGTCCAAAACTCACAGGTCCAGGTTATGTATTATAAGTCGTCAGCCTAGTCTCTGATACCATAAATTGTAACACCCCAACCCGTCAAGGGTAAAGATATCACAATAAATAGTGTCCAACAGAGCAAAACACAAGCTTAATAATTTAATAATACAATGAGTACAAAAGTTACAAATGAATTCCAATAAGGAAAATACGATAATAAAACAAAGTCCATTATTTAAAGAAACTCTAAGGTTGGTCCACACTCTCTCATCCCCAAAGCTAAACCCCGCATCCTAGCTTAAGTACCTGCCGCATGGAAAAGAAAACGCGGCTGGGCATAAAAAGCTCAGTGAACAGATATGAAGATAACAAGCATAGCAAGTAAGACAAGAGAGTATGAATTTCAAATTACATATGGTGTCACAAGGTATATCAAAGGACTATCAAGGTTAAGTATGAAACGTCACCGAGGTTAAGTATCAAGAATCGTCAAGTGCAATAGCAAGGATTAACAAGTTTCAAGGATCGTCAAGTATAATGTCAAGGGTTAAGTATAATATCAAGGTTTAACAAGTACAATATCAAGGGTTAACAAGTTTCAAGGTTTTCAAGAATTAATAAGGGTCAAGTAATAAGAATTAGCAAGTGTCAAGTATCAAGAATTAATAAGTGTCAAGTATTAAGAGTTAGCAAGTGTCAAGGCTTTCAGTATTTAACCCCCAGGCACAACAAGTATCAAGTCAAGTATATCAAGTCAAGTATCCCAAGTTGGAGTGATCAACTCCCAAGATGTGAGGGGTTGCAATGCACGCAAAACCCGGTCACCAAGTATATAATGTAGTCCAAGTCATAATCAAGATGGCCGTAGCCCAAGAAAGTATCAAGTCAAGACAAGACTAGGATGCATCCATAAGCCCCTGCAGGCCAATAATATTAATAATCATAGCAGGAGTCGATAACAAGAATCGGGACAGTGGGGGACATCTCTCCGGCCCCACTAGAGTACATAACATTGGTGCATCAATGCTATGGTTGTGGCTACTCCACAACAAGTAGCTCCTGGGTAAAATACTGAAGGGTCAAGGGGTCAAGGCACAATATCAAGTACAAGTGGTCAAGTCATAATCAAAGGTTCAAGTCAAGGTTCAATGTGAAGGTTCAAGATAAGGTTCAAGTAAAAGGTTCAATATCAAGAGTTCAATATCAAGGGTCAATGTCAAGGGTTCAATCAAGTAATATAAAAGAGAGAGAGAAGAGTCATGAGAGTCAAGTAATTGTACTCTTACTGAAAGAGTACGGAATATCTGTACCTTAGTCCCACACCAAGCAAGGTCACAAGACAATCAAGAGAGAAATGGATCACTCCTGCTTCACCGAACCTAGACGAGAATGGAATACAAATCAAGACGAGTCCGAATTACTCAAGTTACATCTTTTTGTTATCTTTCCATTTTTAGAAACTTTCCATATTTAGCAGCTTTCTATTTTCGGTAACTTTCCATATTTAGTAACTTTTCCAAACGTTACATATTCTTATAAGTTAGTTTCAATATTTTATCGAGTCCCCATGTTTATTAATGTCAAGGGTTTCATTTTATACACGTTTTCCAAGATTAGGGTTTCGTATGATCTCCGAATATGTTTTAGGGTTTAAAGTGTCAATAAAGCAAGTTAAGGGTCACATGTGAAAGTATTAACATTATAACACATAAACATGAGTCAAGAATGCCAATCATGTCAATTATAAAGGTATAGGTTTTAAATTGTAATTATCACAAGTTTAAGGTTAAAAGTGTCAAATAACAAAGTTTAGGGTCTAAAACGTAAATTGTATAAATATATGCTAAATTCTTAAAATTGAAGAGTTTCATGAGATTTATATACACATGCATGCAATATTCACTTCGTGTATAATTAACAAAACATTGCCGAAATCGACTCGCCCCCCTTTTATATTATTATTATTATTACTAGTTATAATACCCGCGCACACGCGGGGTTTTTTCTAATTTTTTAGATAATGTATTTTTATTTATTAAAAAAATAATTTTATTTTATTTTATTTTATTTTTAATTTTGTGTTTTTTAGAAAGGATTTTTAATTTTGTGTTATACGAAGAATAGAGGTTGACTATGTTGCACGCATGAGATTTTGACATGAATCAAACTTTGTTTTGATATTACGCATGAAATTTTGGCATATTGTGTATTTTTCCTAAAACTTGTATAAATAATGTTTTATTTATTTATTTATAACTGTTGTTTTTTATATCATTACTTAAACTTTAAAGAACCTAAAAACTAAAGGCAACAAAAGAATTCTTATCATGAGTTGTTAGATTATAACGGAATATTAAATAGCAGATTAGCAGATAAATAGTTTATTTCCCATTATTTGATAGCGTATATCCAAACACCCTTATAAAGTACGTAGATCTTAATATAAAATGCCTCTCAAATGTTCATTTTATTTGCCAATCATTTTTTAATCATGTCACTCATACAATGCAATACCTAAAGAACATAAGAAGCAAAACCTAACCAAAGAAAAAATGGTAAAAAAAATACATTAAAAGATAAAATTGAAAGAGCTATCTTATAACCTAAGTATATCAAAACTGTTCATTATCTCGTACCTTGTAGTTGACCAAATAAGATGAACACCTTATGTGAAAGAACATCATAATTCAAACCTCGGTATTTAGACAATTTTTTTTTTTTTTTTTTTTTTTTTTTTTTTTTTTTAGCAAACTTTTATTAGACAACTAAAAACGGCCATAATATCTTTAGGTGGCAACCAACATGTATGTTCATCATTTAAAACATATAATAGGAGCATCCGTCGACAAAATGATCACCCTCAGATGATCATCTCATGGCTATTGGTTGTTGAACATAATGCTCAAGTATATCATTGATTGTGAACATAATGCTCAATAGTCGAATCTCCAAACTCATTAGTGGTGGTGGTGGATGATTCCTGTTAAATGGATAGTTAGTTACTTACATAGAAGATCTTATCTATCAAAATACAAACAAATAACGTTTCCAATTTTATGAATAATGTAATTTTATCTATTAAAAATGAATATATATTTTTTTAATTTATGGTTCTTAATTTTGGATTTTAATTATTCTTGATTGACGTAGTAAGGAGTCGTATGTATATTATAAAAAAGGTTTAATCACAAAACTTTGTAAACCAAATTTACTTAATGTTTGTTATATTCTTACATTGATAATTTAGGTAGACTAATAGTTTAATCTTATGTTGGAATATTGATGGTCGGTTTACGATGTTATTATGTTAATTCAACTATTATAACATTTTATAGGGTTTTATAGGTGTTTGTTATTTCCAAACACCGTTTAGTAAGATTATTCGTTTGCAATACCGCGTTTCATAAAGCATGCTATTCAAAACTAAATAATCCAAACACCCCGAATTTGAACGTCACAAGCTTTTAAGCCCCGCACTTCGCGAAGGGATGGTTGAATACAAAATTATTGATTTCCACGTTTTTCAGAACGATTCCAAAATCTCTTCATTATCTTCTGCAAATGACCGGCAATTATCATGATCCAAATGCATTACAAACTTGATTTTGTTGTTCAGTAATGTACATATGTTAAAAAAAAAAAAAAAAAAAAAAAAAAAAAAAAAAAAAAAAAACTATAGTTTCAATCATACTTTTATCTCAGCAACGAAACCCACCCGCTGCAGCCCCCATTTCAGCTACCAAACACGTACATTTCAGCAGACACAGCCACGCTTTTTAGCCACAATTTGAGCACCAAAATCCCCTAATTTCATCCCCATTTCAGCACCTAAACACCTTCCTTTCATCCCGCTTTCAGTCCCCTTTTCAGCCCCTACAGTTTGCATATGCATACCATTTGCAGCAAGAACACCCACGGTCATCGCACAACCTAAAGATGATTCAAATACAAAAGCAAAATATTAGAATGGCAATGAAACTAAATATTACGAAGTATTTTACAAAGTACTTTGACATAGAATACTAAACACCCATACACTGCACGAAAACCGTAATTTGCTTACATAATATTCTGATATTTAAAAGCTTATAAGTAGTTAATGCAACATAACTGGTAGATCGATTTTGGTTGTTTATACATCCGTGTGTTTTACAGTCTTTTGCTATAAAGAATAGTCCCCCTAAGATTCAGACAAAAGCATTCTTTGGTGCCTCTTTATGTCTATATTTAATATCTATTTACACCGAATACTAAGTAATAATGCGTGTACCCTTCTAGTTGTCTTCAAATGCATCTATTTCTCTCCAGCAACAACTTTCCAAAATTTCGCTTCGCGTTCTACATTAAATGACATTTGAACCTGTACATAGTAGCTTTTTCACTGGAAATTATTTTCAGTTGCAAAAAAAAAAAATAATCTAAGATCCAGCCCAACATCAAAAAGTAATAACAAAATGAAACTACATACTTTTAAAAATATTAATTATTTATAAGGCCATGACATTAAATACATTTAATTTAAGAGTACATGAGATGAATGCATGAGTATCAATTTTGCATAACAATAAGAATTGATGAATCAAGTGTAATACTTGTTACAGTGGCAATATATAGCATGTGTGTGTTGTTTCATATCTAAAAGTTTGAAAACGGTCGATCCCTTCACCTCATTTTGCGTTTTATATTTCTAAATGCTTCTTATATCTTACTCTTTTTCTATGCTTAGTCTTTGCAAAGTATGATTATGTTGTTTCTTATATTCCAGTTCTTGGCATTCACAGTCTTCAAGTTGTATCTTTGATTTAGTTAAGGTTTGTTTTTTAAGTAAGAACCACTCATGATCTCATGTTGTCTTAGTAATGCTAATAGTAATGATATGGTAAGAAACAACCATTACCCTTTTAGCTACTACATCAAACCCTTTCAAGAATGTGCAAACTAAGAATGCACGGTCTAAATCTACATTAACACAAAATCACATTAATTTAGCAAGATTAAAACATTGAGTTTTCTTATTACAATGTTAGTGTCTATTATAAACTTTCTTTCAAATACAAACATTATGTCATAGCTCTAATGAAAATACTCTGGAGGTGGCAAAATGGTGGTGTAACGGGTCAAAACAGGTCATATTTGGTACATGGTGGGTTGGGTTGGCCCGAAATAATATTTGAATTTTTGAATAAAGTGATTTAGGGAGGTCTTGTATATTAAAAAAAATAACTTAAGTTTGGTTGACTTAGAAGTTAGAACCTGATTGGCCCTTTGACTCATTTATTTTGTAAGTTTTTTTTAGCTATTTGAAACTTGTCAGAGATTTCCTAAAAATAAAACCGAAATCAACCCATATAAAATGGGTCATTGCCACCTTTATTAAAAACTTGTCATAATCAATATAATGTACCTCATCCACATGAAGGTTATAGATCTGAATCATAGAATCATCCATTCTGATAGCAGTAATGCTATTCTCTTGAGATGAGAAAGCAGGAAATGTTGCTGCTGGTGGTCGGGGCTATGAATGGCGTCATTGTCTGCATTTCCCACAACTCAAGAATAGATTGGAGTTGACTGATTGTTACTATAATGTCCATGTCAAGATGTTGGGTGCATACAACCTGTACAAAAGAAACACAAAACACATAATGAGTTCCAAAACACTCCATCTTTCGAGTTGGTTCACCCTTTAATCAATACATGGTTCTTTCTTTGCAGCGTTCATGCAAATAATCTACACTAAATAGAGATAAACATTTTATTTAGTAATGAGATTCAGTTATTGAAAATTAAAAGAATGAGGCATCTATTTTACCAAACCAAAGCCAAGTAAATTTAAAAAAGGAATAAGAAAATTCGTCGAGTTCGTCACTTTCTTTAAGTAGCATTTTATTTTTCTCTCAAACAATCAGATAAATAACCAATCATTTAAAACCATCAAATCAAAACTCGATTATAAGTAACCAATAATTTCATATTTTTCGGCAACTATAAGTTTAAATATATTAAAAGCAAATGAGTGATTCTTGTAATTAAAGCTGACCTACTAATTCATGTCAGGACGTGCTTCGAGAAGCTTTAATTCATCAAATATTTCAAAGTACTTCTTCTTTGCATTATGTGAAGTCTAAAGGCATCAACCGTATTTCCCCTAAAACAATAAAGAAACAATATGAAGTAGAACAAACACACGCCTGCTCAACTCGAAACACATGACATGATCGGTAAGCAACACGACTTAAGGGGTGTTTGGATAAGCTCTATGAAATAGCTCGAACTTATTTAGAAGAAAATCTTATTATCATATAATTGTATACAAACACAATATATCAGTTTTTAAAGTGTGACATGAGCTGCCAACTTTGTTTTACTAATCATAATTGCACACACACACGGATACCAGTTAAACCATTGCCAATGGAAGTTTATTAACGACCTTTTATTGATAATAAGGTAGACAAATTCATGAAATTGGTAGCTGATCATAGTAGTTTTCTGTTACATCTCAAAATGAATGGGAAGGTTATATGCATTTAGTACACTTTAGACGAATTTCAACCCGTTATAATTTAGCTCAAATCCACACCTTTGACCCATAAGAGACAAAGTAAACCCCGGATTGACCCTTTTACTTAGAATATGTTCAACCCATTTAGATTTTAGCTGAAATCTATCTATTTGACCCGTTAGAAACATAGTATAATTTGAGTCAACCCGGTCATCCATAAACGGGATGATTAACATATACGGTCATCCATTTGACCTGTTAGACCGGTGTTTTCATTATTTTAGCGAGTCTATTGAGTAACTTAGGGAACTATTTACTCATATTTACGCCAAAAACTAACAGGAAAACCCCACGACGCGACTTGGGATATTTTTATGCTCTCCGTAATAAAACCGAATTTCAGTTGCTATAAGAATTGACCAGTTGGACCAATTTTCTTTTGTAACTGAAAAGACCTGTTTGTGACCCGCTTGAATTAGATTATAACCCAAATCACCTCATTCATTGGTAACCATGTTTGTAAAATAGACGCTGAACTGAGCAACTTGAGCTTATATATCCCAAAGATCCTCCAAAGGTTTTTAAAACAACCCCCAAAACTTGCAACTGAAATAACCTGTCGTGATCGAATGGGGTGTTTGAACATACAATAAGAGATTAAACCCTTCAAATAAGCTATTACCCAGTCACCCCACAAATGGTTTACCCCCCATTTGATCAAGAACCGTCATTTAACGTTCGAAACCTTTTCAAATAAATGGGTCTTCAAAGCATCCCAAGTAAACAAAGTTTTCTTTCACCTAATATCATACACCCCTCAAAGAGAAATACCTTGGGTACCCAGATGACTACACATAGAATAGCTTCTTTGGTCTTCATATACATGGGCCTCTTTTGGGTGACCTTCACCATTGTTGGGGATAGTTATGTAAATTTACCTGTAGTCGATTCTCCAACTACGAACGCCATGTAAGTTCCTCCACGCGCTTTTCTAGAATATCTTTTGGACTCTTTTAGGGCCCCACACTATTTCTGGCAGGCTGAACATTTACAAATACTTGGTCACTGAATCCATATATTACTTAATTACCTGAAATTATAAGATCATTGTGATGCAAAAAATAAATAAATAAATAAAATACCATTTTAAGTGCCTGTAGTTCTCTCCTTGCCACTCTTCATCTCCAACCACGTTGAGTATACAAAGCAACCTTTCTGAAGACTGTTGTAGTAGGAATATGTGCCTGATGCAATAACAAAAAATATTATAATTCGTATATCTATAAAAATTAATTTGTAACCATGCTCTTAATCGAACCTTTATACAAATTGTGCATAAGAGAAGTATGCATTTTTTTCATCATTTTGCGCTTGTAAAGAAAATTGTTGCCATTTTCTTTTGTCATATGTTGTTATTTCCTCCATTGAAAAAACATGTCCATCCAATAATGTCTTACTTCATGCTGTAG
Organism: Artemisia argyi; assembly: GCA_030686995.1. Classification (NCBI taxonomy): domain Eukaryota; kingdom Viridiplantae; phylum Streptophyta; class Magnoliopsida; order Asterales; family Asteraceae; genus Artemisia; species Artemisia argyi. Next base: position 80,501,445 of record CM060676.1, read on the forward strand.
TTTCCTTCATACCAGCCAAAATTATCATGGCAATATAACAATGTCAAAAGAATTTAAAAAGCGATACAAATAAATAGGGTCTATATTTTGGTAGAACTTACTTCTTCGAGGCTGCTGATCTTTAGGGAACGCGTTCGATTATCGGCTTTGAAGGAACTATTAATTGACATATGGATTGTCTGCACATAAATAAAAAAAATTTCATGTACTTTCATTTCGTTACCAGTATAGGATAACACATCTAAACTACACGCAACTGTATTCCAGTTTTTTCACTAATATATGTAAAATATCTTGCTATTCTAATGATTAACGTTGTACCAATCTTTAATTATAATAGTTATACCCTAAATACAATACGCATAATAGGAAATTAGAATATACAACTTGAGTATAAGCTTGTGATAATATCACCACGATAATTAATACTAATGATGAAGATAATTTAGGAATATAGGTAAAAAAATTCGTACTATAGTGCATAAATACCATTAGACATAAGATCTAGACCAATGGTATCTTATAATTGACTATATTCCTCAGCTTGCTTTAGACCGTAAACCTTTGATATCAAATCAAGCTTAACTGAAACATCAATATGTGAATGATCAAGATACGGTTTGTCATCCATCCATTGACAAATATGTGTTAAAAAGTTAAACGAAACAGGGTTCAGATACTTGACAATATAAATCTAACAGAATTTTGCTGAGGTACGCATGTAATATTATATCATAAGACAAACTGCTAGTAAAAAAATTAATAAACAGTTGCTCCAGCCACATTTATTTTCAGCAAATATGATAGTTTATACACATAAAGTGGCAAATAGTTACGAATGGCAAAACCTCAAGCAATAAAGCTTTTTGTAATTTAACAGTAAAAGTTATTGTAGAGCATCCCTGAAAAACATCATTCATATGGAAGCTGACACGCTGGTTTCTATACTAACAACTTGTATACATATAAAGTATGAAATCTAAGTAGCCATGCTCTGTACAACATCTTGCAATTTCAGGTTTGGGACTACTTGATCATTGAAGAACTTATAGTAGATACAATGGAATTATTGAAAATTCAATCAGTAATAATAAAGACTTAGAGGGTGTTTGGGATTGTGTTTTGCTTACTTTGGGCTCAAATAATGTAATACAGTTCACACACTTATTCATGAGGTTCAAAGAATGTCTCATTAGATTTGTGATTATCAACCCTGGGTGTACAAAGTTCACTGTAATATTTGTCCCTTCTTCCTGCTCCCCCCCCCCCCCCCCCAAAAAAAAAAATCAAATTACAAACAAAAAACCCTATATCAATTACAAACAAAATCAAGGAAATAGACATCCAAAATCGCACCTTTGGGTCATTGAAAGGGCTTTTACTCATTCATTCATGTAAAATCAAGTTTATATGTCTAGAATCTATTTAAAGACAATCTAACTGTAGTTAATCATGAACGAAAGAATTAAGGTAGTTACTGAGAGAAGCTTTTGAAGTATTTGGAATCGCAAGTGGTGGTGGCTTAGATGGTGACTTGCCTGTTGGTATACTTTGAAAGAAAAACCTTCGAATGATCTCATAATCCACACTATCATAACCTCGATGGTAATTTCCTGTATCAAAGTTCAAAGGATAGAAAAGCAAGTGCAATGATAGAAAAAAGGTAACATCATAATTAACGTAAAAAAAAAGTATGACATCTCAATATTATTCAACCTAACTATAAATAAGCAAGCATGTGGTACAATGTATAAACTACATAAATTTTCTGTATGCAAGGATACTAAGACTATTTGAATACATGTGGCAGAATTACCTAAAAGATTGATTCATGTCTCAATCCGTGAAGGTGAAAAAAAAATAGTTTTCAAATTTCTACGCAGAGGTTGGTGATGACGTGATGAGCTAATAGTCAACCAAAACAAAAAGCAAGAAAGGTCTAACATTTAGTTATTATCAGTAATGTTAATGCAAATGCTTGACAGCTTAATGCTATGTTTCTATTAATAAATTGGTGCGCTCGTGGGATACAACCTTGCAGACTGTGTTTAAACCAACATTATAAGGAAAACAACCATGTCGATTGCTATAAAATTACTTCATATATGCTATGCTTATGTCTCTTTGTCTACTCTTCTTTTCATGTTGTAAAAGTTTTTGTACATTAAAATATTCTAGTTGTGAGTCAAGTGATGCTCCTAACTTGGTGGCATGATTCATATGAGAGTCGGCACTGACTTGCTACTCATTAGTCAAAGTATGACCTATGTCTTCGAGATCGTTTATCATGTTTAACATATAAACTTTGAAATTTGTTTTTCACAGTATGCTAAATCATAACCAATAATAAACAACAGGTTGATAAAAATATACGAATTGATAAATATCAAATTTCTATAACCCCTATTGTAGAAAATGTTATGCTCGGTTATGGTAAACGGTAATAATTAAACGGTAATAATACATCAGCAATAATTCACCCTAAATCCTCATTTATAAACTAAAATGCACTAAGTACACTAATCAATAAGGAAATGATTCTCGAACATGCATTGATGAGCACAATGTCATGACACGTATAGTGATTGATTTATACATCTTATTAATGCAGCGAATGAGATATTAAGCGTCTTCAAGTTACCGTGAAGAAAAACCTTGTTAAAAATTAAGACACTTATAAATAAAGTTATAATCTTCACTTCTGAAACTTCAAATATGTACTTTCTACAACAAATGCTTTCCGAAAACCAAACCCAGTCACTTCTGATTCTAGCGGATCCCATATTACATTAAAACATAGAAGCCTTTTTTGTACTATTTTTCAACCAACAGAAGTGCATCTCAATAATTATGGTTGATGGCAATTTTTATCAAAATACTGAACATACTTTAATATACCAAACTTAAAGTTTCTGGTTTATAAATATGAGTGTCAATTGATGATTTTTTTTAACATATTCAAATCAAAAGACCTAATCTTTTACATCCAAACACTATATCACATTTTAATCGCACAATTCATACATCAATCAGGCAATAATAATCAAAAAGTTACCTGCTTTGACCAATTATCGTATGTGTTATTAACAAACCCATCAATGTCAAACCTAACCAGATTTGACCTTCATAATATCTTTAAAAGGTATATTTAATTACATCATTCTTATGATATAATTGAAACGCACGGTTAAATCTGTATACACTGAAGTTGGAGAAATTTGTAGTGATGGAAGATTATGGTGGTTGCTTAGATTGGGGATATTCATAAGTTGGAGAAGAAAATTATTGCCGATGTACAATGAACCGAGCATAGGAGACCAATTTGGGAATTTTCGGACTCCAGGATATTTAGGGGTAATGATTCTGAATTTTAAGTTTCAGCCCAAAACTTTGAAAACCTTTAGCTCCGCCGTTTTTAAGTTTTCTTCTTTTTATTTTTTGACACATATATTTTTGTAAGATTTTTTCAATGATCACAAATTAAATTTGTTTTTTTTAGAAAATATGGCTAAATTTGGAAGTATTTAGGCTTTCTTATTCAATATATATATTTTTTAATTTTAATAATAATTCGATTATTACTAAATAAGGTATGATTTGATTTTTTGAAATGAAAAAGTCCCCACTAAGGGTTTTATTTTATTAGGAAAAAGATTATTATTATTATTATTATTATTGTTATTATTATTATTATTATTATTATTATTATTATTATTATTATTATTTTACAAGTCAAAAACAATAGAAAGCAAGCATGTGTGGGTATTACTCATTTTAACTTGACCAGAATAGATGAAAACATGTTTGTGTCGTGTAGTATTATATAAAACCATACGCATAACACCAATCCAAATACAACATATTAGTCGATTTATTTGGGTTTTCATTCAAGATTTCATGTGGCCTAGATCCATGTTTATTCGAGTAACAAATAAGCAAAACCCCTTACAAAAACCAATTCGAATGATGACATATAACATTAGCAAATTTTCTGGTTTCCTTTGTTATCTCATGTGACTATTTTCATGATTTTATGTGAACTTTTCGACAAGACAAACCAAAATGAAATCAAAACAACAACAAGAGTCGAACAAGAGGAGAACGGATTGAACAAGGAGAGATATAGTTACCCTTGATGCGTGTTACATAGGAAGAACAAGCAAGGACTCGAACACAAATAACAACCAGTCGAAACCCAACCAAAATCCACCCATCGAACAACTTCCAAAACCCACAATCACTACCCTACTCGAACCAGGATTTGACCACGTCTTAAGAACTATCGAAACCACGATTAACACCCTTTGCAACCTTTGTATTCGAACCAGAAAGGACCAAGAAAGTGGCAACCGATTGTTTTGTTTAGAGAGAGTCTTAGGTTTTATTTTCAGAGCACATTAAAAGTGATATTCGGTTATTAAAGGGAGAGGGGAGAAACCGTGTGAATGAGATAGGGTGAAATCAAGAATACCGTATGTAGAATACTAATTAAGTTGGAAACATGATTCCTTGTGGTTTGTGTGTGGCGTTGGAATTAAAAGAAAGAGAGGGAAAGTGAAACCTTGAGAGAAACGAGAATGTTAGATTAAGATTGAATGAAGGTCTAACCCTCTCCACATGTGGAGAGGGGTATTTATACTTACAACATAAACGCCCATACCCGGGCTGTGGATTAGGCATACAGTGGCTGAAGACCCGTCCTTCTTCCACGGTGTTACTTAAACTAATACTAATTTACTAATATATAAACTAACTACGAGCTAACTTAATGCTATTACAATAATCAGGTGACCGAGACTTTTACAGGAATAATTGTATTCCTAACAATCTCCCCCTAAGCGAGGTCACCTTTGAAATTAAGCTCTTTGGTCTTTAAGCATTCTTAAATCTCTGTAGCTCGTAGGATTTGATTCTTCACTTTTCTTCACACTTTGTACTTCAAGCAAGCGAACTTGTGATTTGAATTCCTTTGTGATATATGATCTTTGAGCTTCCTTAGAGATCATCAGCTAAAGTAAATCTCCAAGCTCATCCATAGTAGTAACGCCTTCATGTGATGTAGTGACTTTAGGACCATCATGCTCACACCCTTCTGGATCAGGAGACTTTGCATTAGAGTTGTGGATCAGGAGACTTTTTCATCAGAGTTGCGGAAATGTTGTTGGTAGTCTCTCAACATTTGTCGTAGCAAGTCTCTCATCTTCATTGATAGTGTGGAGGATGTGTGAGCATGAGGTATGGATTGACCCGATTCAGCTGGAAACTGGAGCCATCAAACCCATCTTTATATGTGTCCCTGAAATAAAACAGTTAGCAATAAAGATAGAGAACGAACATGGCTTTGTCATTCGTTCTGCGAGGACAGACTACCCTCCGGTTTTGTGAAAACCGACCTGTGATCAGGTAGAGTCTCTTTTAGAGAAGACTCTCCTTGACAGGAATTTCCAGCTTGTAGTGTTGAATTTTCCAAAGAATCCACTTTGGAATCTTCATACTTAGCATGTTCTCATATCGGAACGTCTCAAAGCAGACAGTACGATAGAGTGAATCGGTGAATTGATATTCACGGATTGATGAAAAATTGATTTATAGAAATCACTCGCGTGTCGTATAATAAACAATTTTTGAGACACGACGAGTGTTTTATACTTAGAATCACATTTCCATCAAAGTACTTTTGTTTGAAATATTGTACATAATCAAGGTGCTCGAAAAATTAGTTTGTGAGCACATTGAAGGGTTTTATCAAAAGTATCCGTCAATCCATATCCTGGAACAAGTTTGATTCAATATTGAATCGCACCATTGTTGCTTTCCAGTTGTCACTTGATCATTGATCCAAGATGGATCTCACATGTCACCTACCAAGAGCTTGAAAGATGTTTGCTCTAGAAGGATTTCCATCCTCATTGTGAATATTTTCATATCACTCGGATGTTCTGGCAATACCACAAGGATAATGCATAGGACTCTAAATATTTTATCTTATTTTCCACATAGTGTGAAACAATAAGCATATTTGGAATGTGTCCTATCGAGATTTATGGATGATCTCATGGCTCTAGACTCAATAGTGCGTTTTGATCCGCTCCTGGAGACTGGGGAGGTGTCTCCTGTTTTAGGTATCAACATAGCTCGCAATGAGCGGTCGATACATTGCACAGGGTTCCTCGTGAGAATGAAACAAGTTCTTTTAAGAGAACTTGAGTGGTTGGGAAGTTTAGTGCAGTGTGTCACTGGGTCCATGACGTCTTGTCTTCAATACCGGTGTTACCTTAATAACCGCCAGTAGATTATGAATTGAACCCGGTTTCTGCCCTAAGGTTGAATATTTGGAGGGCTATTTCTTTTCACCCTTTCTCATTTCAATTCTTTTTAATTCTTCAACCCCTTCAGTGCTTACCGAGACTTCACCACTAGAACCTTGTTGGGTTTGTTCCAGTCCTAGCTCTATCTCAGTCCGCACTCTTCCCTTTCTCACTTTTCTCCTTTTTTCCAATCATTCCTAAGGACTTCTAAACTATCTATGGATTGTCCCTGGGAAGATCCTTCCGGTTCTGGTGGATCATGGGAACTTATACCTAACCTTAATCGTCCTTCTAACTCCATGCATAAAGATAAATGGTCGGTCTTAGGTATTACTTCCACAAACACCTTTTGCTCTCCCTCAATACGTGCATCGATATTCGAAAGTGTTTAGCACAAGCCTATTATTGAGTACAAAAGATCACTTTTGATTATCAGATTTCATATTTAAATCACATTCTCTCCCCCGATCAAAAATTTCAAATATTGCGAGATTTTTGATCTCAATTGATTTAAATAATTTAGAAAGCGTTTTTGGGAGAGAAATGCGGTCAATTTTAATATTTTCTGATAAAAGGAACTTTTTCTAGCTCCCCCTCAAACTGTGAGGGAGGTTGTTATGTGTCAGATTTGAAGAGTTTGCAAAAGATTTGAAGTTTTAACTAAAACTCTTTGAAAATTTACTCATTCTGACACATAACCATCACAAATCTTGCTTTTGTTTTGTACAAAGTGTGGGGAGTTTTGGTGATACATGAAATTTTGAGAAATCACTCTCCCCCTCAATCAATGACGGATGTTTAACACATAAATAAGTTATGTCATTGATTGAGTGAAATTTTTTATCAAAGTGTCAGTTCAAATTGATTTTCAATCAAAATGTCATGGTACCACCAAGTTTTGCACAAATACTTTCCGGAAAAATCATAGAAGAGAAAGTATTTGGCGATAAAAAGAAGATTTCTTTTCTTTATCAAGAAATAATGCACTGAAACGTACATTAGATCGAGGGTGCATGAATATAAAGTAATTCACGCTCGGATTAACGGCACCCTTTGCTAGGAACAACCGTCTTTTTGGCGACGTGTTTTCCTCATTTTTGAAAAATGGGTTGCTATCTGAAGTAATAGCAAGCCATTTTTTTTGAAGACCGGGTTGTAGCCTGAAATGACTACAAGCCATAATTTTTAAGTCCGGGTTACAGCCTGAAATGACTGCAAGCCATAATTTGAAGAATGTTTTGAGAAACGACATGTTTTAGAAAAACATTATTTGAAACCGAAAAACTCTTGCTCAAGCATATGTATGATTCCGTGTCATTGTTGAATGACATTTCTAGAAACGTACATAATATTGATTACACAAGAGACATGTCGAAAGAAGAGTATTTTTGGATTTTTATGATTTTTTAGATTTTTTTGGTTTTTATAGGTTTTATATTTTTCTATTTTCTTTTTGTGTTAATATTATGTACAAAGGATATGTGAAGCAACCCCTTTACTCCTCATGATCTTCCTGAAGACTAATGAGATCCTCAGGCGTGAGACTCTTCATACCAAGGCGTGGGAGGATGAAATGAAATCGGTCCCTAGAAAGTGCTTTGGTGAAGATATCAGCTAGCTGGAACTCAGTCCTCACGAAGTAAAGTTCCACAATTCCTTTCTCAACTTGATCCCTGATGAAGTGATGTCGAATGTCAATGTGCTTAGTCCTTGAATGCTGGACATTGTTGCAGCAGAGTGCAATTGCACTTTTGTTGTCACAGTACATGGGAATCTTGTTGCATATGAAGCCATAGTCTGAGAGTTGAGATCGCATCCAAAAGATCTGAGCACAGCACGAGGACATGGCAATGTATTCAGCTTCTGTGGAGGAGATAGATGTACTCATTTGTTTCTTTGACGACCAACTGACTAGCTTATTACCCAAAAACTGAGCACCCCCAGATGTACTGCGACGAGTGTCTTGACATCCCGCATGGTCAGCATTAGAGTATGCTGTGAGAGCCATAGAAGTTTCCTTAGGGTACCAAAGGCCCATGTGGATTGTTCCTTTAAGGTACCGAAAGACTCTCTTGACAGCTTCCAGATGTTTCTTGGTGGGTTTGGATTGATACCGAGCACACATGCAAACTGCAAATAGAAGATCTGGTCTGCTAGCGGTAAGATACATTAATGAGCCAATCATGCTTCGATACATGGTTTGTTCGACCAGGATTCCCACATCATCTTCATCTAGTTTTGATCTTTCAATCATAGGAGTATCAACTGAATCACAGTAGTCGAATCCAAATTTCTGCAAGATTTCGTTGGCATACTTGGATTGATTGATGAAGATGTCATTGGGATTTTGAGATATTTGCAATCCTAGAAAGAAGGACATTTGTCCCATCATAGACATCTGGAATTCAGAACTCATCTCTTGGGAGAAAGGATCACACTCTTTGGGATCAGAGTAGGCAAATATGATGTCATCAACATAGATTTGTACATGAAGAAGGTTTTTGCCCGTTTTTCTGGTAAAGAGTGTAGGATCAACAGCGCCTTTGGAAAATTTATTAGCAAGAAGGAATTTAGACAAGGTGTCGTACCACGCCCTAGGCGCTTGCTTAAGCCCATAGAGAGCCTTCTTCAAACGATACACATGATTAGGTCGTTCTGGATCCACAAAACCTTCGGGTTAGCTTACATACACCACCTCTTTTAGATCGCCATTTAAGAATGCAGTCTTGACATCCATTTGATAAACCACCATGTTCTGACTTGCAGCATTTGCGAGGAATATTCTTATGGCTTCAATTCTAGCAACAGGTGCGAAGGATTCTTCAAAGTCTATACCTTCTTCTTGACGGTATCCTTTTTCCACAAGCCTAGCCTTGTTCTTCAATACGTCACCATGCTCATCAAGTTTAACTTTAAATATCCATTTAAGAGCAATGATCATAGCACAATCGGGAGGTGGTACTAATTCCCACACATCTAGTCGGTCAAACTCATGAATCTCGTCCACCATTGCAGTGAACCATGAGTGTTTAGACATTGCATCCTTGAAGTCTTTTGGTTCAACTTTAGAGAGGACAGAATTGAAGAAGCACCACAATGCGTCGGTTGCAAGTTTCTTACGGGTAGATACCGGAAGCGAAGGGTTTCCAATAATGTTGTCTATTGGGTGATCATGTGTCCATTTCCAAAGGTGTTCATGGGGTTGAGAATAGGGAACTGAGGTAGCCGTGTTAGATTCATCGGAGGATGTAGCATCATTTTATGATTCAGGTGCAAAGATGTTGACAAATGGCTCATTATCAGGTGGAGCGAAAGGATTTACTTCAGACGAATTATCTACAGTTGCTACTCGTTGTACAAATGAAGGTTGGTCATAAGAAGTGGTAACTGAGCGACTGATGGTGGGGGCTTCAGGATCCCATGACAACGAAGTAGATGGCCCATCATTATCAATTAGGACGTTTGCTACCTCAGCTATTTGTTGTGCCACTGCGGCTTCTGGAGCATCCACATGTTGAGGTTCAAAGAATTCATCAAACATAGGGTCAAACAGTTGCTTCCAATCTTCACTTGTAGGTGGTACAAAAGGAGTAGCAGGAGTGGGATTCTATACAAGCCTGGAGCTTATAGGTCCAGGAGACAAAAGATTAGGTACGGGTCCAGAACTTGATTGTCCAGGAATAGGTTGCTCAGTCAGCTCATCGAAAGTAACGTGGATTGTTTCCATTATGTCTCTGGTATGTTTGTTGTAGATTCGGTACCCCTTTCGCTCTGGAGCATAGCCAACGAAGAAACCAATGTCGGCCTTGGCCTTGAGCTTCCCAAGGTCTTCACTGTCATTAGTTGGATAACACAGTGCACCAAATACTCGAAGAAATGAAAGGTCTGGTTTTTTGCCATGAACCAGTTCATATGGAGTCTTGCAGTGGAGAGGATGTATCAAAGATCAGTTCTGTGTGTAGCATGCAGTTGCAATTGCCTCAGCCCAAAGAAACATAGGAGCTTTGGAGAAGATGAGCATAGTCCTTGCTGCTTCAACTAAAGTGCGATTCCGTCTTTCAACGACTCCATTTTGTTGAGGAGTACGTGGAATGCTCTTTTGATGACTAATTCCAACACCTTCATAAAATTGAGTAAGTTGTTTGTTCACAAACTCCGTTCCATTATCAGTACGAATGAATCTAACTATTTTGTTGAGACGAACTTGTAACATCTTGATGAGTTTGATGATGGTTTCCGGAGTTTCGTCTTTAGATTGCAGAAATTTTACCCACGTGAATCGAGAGTAATCATCAACAATAACAAGTACATATTTCTTTCCATTGATACTTTGAATCCTCATTGGTCTACAGAGATCCATGTGAAGAGTATGTAGAACTTCCATGATAGAATTGACAGTCTTGGGTTTATGGGTGTGCTTTTTGCTCTTGCTCATTTGACATGCGGAACACAAATGGTCTTTTTCATACTTAAGTCTGGGTAAGCCTCGAACAAGATCCTTACGTGTGAGTTCATTGATGGTACCGAAGTTCAAATGGTTTAAACGACGATGCCATAACCATGATTTGTTCTTGGAGGCTTTAGAGAGCAAGCAAATTGGAGAGGACCGTAGCATCTCTTCGATAGAGATGGTATAAAGATTAGTGCCCCGACTCCCCTTGAGAAGATCAACACCATCTAATTCTCTAATAAAACAGGTGTGCTTTCTGAAAGCAACTTCAAGATCTGAATCACAGAATTGACCCACAGAAAATAGATTGTGCCCAAGTCCTTTCACGTAGTAAACTCTAGATATCACACTGTCTCCAAAGACGTAATCACCATAACCCATTATAGATCCAAAATGGTCGTTCCCAAATCTAACCGTACCAATAAACTTTTCCACGAAATTCTTGAGCCGCGAGCGATCTCCAGTCATATGTTTTGAGCAGCCTGAGTCCAAATACCAAAGGATGATTTGTATGACCTGCATTTGAAACCAGACAATGGTGGATAACTGAAAAAGCTGGAGCCCCACAAACAGTTGGGGTCCGTTTGGTTAGCACACACAAATATTGGATTTTCATATGTTACAGATATCTCACTTGAATTTTCACATTTTGATGCACTAGAACTAGGAGTGGTACTAAGTGCTTCTATTGGGAACAATCTACCAGTAGGTCTCCACTTCTTAATAGGCACAACTTTGGAGTTAGTGATCCTAGTCATTGGGCACTTTTCCCTTAGGGTGAATTTCCTTCCAGTAGGTCTCCATTGATAACCAACATTAGTGAACACTTTTCCTGTTTTATTCCATACTTGTTTTACCCGTTTAACACTCGAGACATTCATAACTGGAGATTTCATAGTGGATTTTAGAAAGGACACAACACAAGCATCATGATTACCATAAAATAAACATTTGTTACAAGTCTTACAAATAGCACCAAAATTCGAATTAATTACATCATTGTTAACACAAATGTTTGAATCAACTCGATTCCTTTCATTAAGCATAACTTTATTGTTCCTAGATGATTCTTCTACTTCCTTCATAAGTGTACTCTTAGCCGGCAAAGTCCTATCATTCTTTGTATTGCACTTAGGCTGTGACTTGCTAGCATTAGATACACCTTTTACTCCTGTAGAGGCAATGACGGGAACATTAGTATGATTAGTTGCTACTTGTTTACCGGTGATCATGATGGTGGATTGTGACAAGGTTTGGGGATAATCAAATGTAACATGTTTGTTGCCACTGTTAGAGTGCGACGCAAATGACCTATCCGACTTGTTATCATTCTTGGGGCATGATCCTATAGCATATTCTAATAATTCCTGGGCTCTATTAGTGAGGAAGCAAGCACCAATAATAACATCATCATGTGGTTTAGGTATCCTCTCATCTTCAATGGTTTCTCTAAGTATGGCCAGACAATCCTTAAGATTTCTAAGATAGTTGTTATGAACTAACTTATTGTTCCTTAAGATTTCTAAGATAGTTATTATGAACTAACTTATTGTTCCTAAGGGGAAGAGAGACATTCACAGCATTGCACGCATACTTCTTACAAGCATGTACATTGGAAATTGCATAATCACATGAAACGACGGGCATTTTACCCTTCACCATAGTCTTTAGATTCTCAATTTCATTTAACAACGAAGTGACTCTTTCATTGTTTTGGTCACGTGTTATTTTAATAGACTCAAACAATTCTTTGTAACATTGTTTAGCGTTTGACATTTCAGCATGAAGCCACTCATTTTCATGTTGTAATTCATTGATAATGCCCTGTTTCTGAAAGTTTTGAGAATCTATTGACTTCTGGTAATTGGTATTGGTCACATCGCTTTTGTTCGATTTTAACTGTGCAATTTGGACCTTCAATTTCCGAATCGTGTTTGAGTGAGCTTGAATTACTTCATCCTTTTTGGCTAATTCAAAACATGTGTCAAACTCAGGAGCATCCGAAGATGTCTTGGCATTTGATATTTTTATGCTTTCTTCTAGATGTTGATATTTTAATTGTAGGTTCAGATTATCAACTTCTAGTTTTGAGAAATTCCTGACCATGTTATCATGGTCGTCGTTTTGAATTTTTTCAGTAAGTTTGTAATTCTCCCCCTCAAGCTCAATTACACGATTCTGGAAGACATTCAAAGTAACCGACATTTCATGAAATTGCCGAGCAGATAATGTTGAGTCGGTAACAGTATAAAACACATCTTTTGCAATGCAATTTGCAATCAAATTTTCATTCATAATGAGAATGTTTTCCCTGTCAATTTCACTGTATTTGAGATCAATAGCTAATTGGTTACCCTCACTTTCCACTTCATCAAAAACCTTTTTCATTTGAGTTACATCATCATTAATGGTGTTTTTAAGGCCCTCAAAATGTTCTTTGAGAAGTTTAAAAAATGGCATAACTTCAGTTAGGTAACACTGTTTTGTTTGCTCAAAACCCCTTTCCTCTTCTGTAATCCCTGTAGGTGTAATTCTTAATTTATAGGTTTTCTCAAAGTCATTAAACAATTGACCTAGAACATACAACCCAATTAGAGTTTTACACTGTGTGGGAAGAGTAAATGGTACGAGGTGCCTGGGTGTGTTCAGGGGGTAAATGGTTGGGTCAGCAATTCTAAAGATAGTGCGTGTGTTACCTACAACTCTTTCAGCTTGCATTTTCTCAATGTCTATATTCCAAAACACTTTGTCAGGAAGAATTCTCTTTTGAGGAACAAAAATGGCAGAGTGATTGTCATTCGCATAATCATAGTGAAACACAATATTCTTAGCAATGCACTTAGGATCCTTTAATCGTTCAGCAAGTTTTACCCTAGTTCTATCCTCCGCCTCATTAATTTCGTCATAGGATCTCATATCAGGAGGGGCATGGTTAGGTTCAAGTATAGTGTTTGCATCATATAATGCAGGTTGTGCACCTAAACCAATTCTAAGGCATCTTGCTTTGGGCTTAGAGGCATCCTGTTCACTAAATTCATCACTTAGTTTCCTATGGTTTTGCATCATTTGAGCAGATTGAATGGTTTGGCCCTGTGTGTACAACTTATCTTCCAATTTATTTTTCAACATTTTGAGTTTTGAGAAATTATTTAGAAGTTTAGTTTCTTTATCTTTGTATTCGAGTATGATTGAAGTCAAACTTTTTTGAAACTCTTGTTTTTGTTTGACGGTTTGATCCAATTGGTTTTTTTTAAAGAAACTAACTCCCTTTTCAATGTTTCTTGTTTGGAATTGTTTTCAGATATGCAAGTACGCATTTGCCATTCCATTTTCTGCTCACGTTCATTCAGCTCAAATTTTGCACGCTGCTCATAAATATTCACTTGATCCTTAAGGGTGTTAATTCTAGTAATCAAGGAATCATCAGGGTTGTATATTGTGTACTCATGTACCTCATGTTCACTAGAGTCAATAGACGGCATGTCACTTGGTACAACAGGCGGTCCATTGTCATTCACATACATTTCATATGGGATATTATTGGTATTTCCCATATCAGTGACGTTTGTGTTGACAATATTCTTGAGTTGTACCGAGTCACACACCCCCTGTAAAGTTGTAGGATTATTCAGATCAGGATTAAGAGATGTTGGTACCTCAGAGATAGCAGATGTGATGGATGAATCAGGATGCTGTGAAGAGGATGCAGCTGCAGACAGATTAGCCATGAAAATGGTTTGAGCAGTAGGTTCGTCATCTACGTCTGAGTCAAATGCATCACACTGTTCAACTTGAAAGATATTCGGGTCATTTAGAACCATATCCTGAACAGGCTGATCATCCACATCAGCATCAAAGGTGTTCCTATCATTACCAGCCAGAAAGAGCAGAGCTTCTTCATCCAACACCGTCCCATTCTCTTGCACCTGCATCAGCAACATCTTGTCCTTGAAGTACTCAGAGTTTTGAGGACGTTTTGGGAGAGTGCAATTCCTAGCTATATGGCCCAACCCTCCGCAGTTATAACATTTAGGCTGCTTGGCTTGTGCTTGAAGAGCATTACCAACTCTGTACTGCCCATTATCTCTACCAGCATTTCTTTGATTGAAATTTTGTCTTCCCTGCACATTCTGCACCACCACTCTACCATCCTCAATGACTGCCTGATTAAGTGGATTAGACGAGGTCCTAAGTTGGTTATTAGTAGATGGAAGTGCAGCCCTGAACTGTTAGACCAGTAGAGAAACTTGGTTGGAGAGATTATCAATCATCATGTCAGTGTGAGAATACCCAGAATCCAGTTGTGTATTCAAAGCAGATGGTAAGGGAGTTGATGATTGACCATTGGTTGGGGTAGACCTGGAAGATGGTTGTGATGGTTGAGATTGATCATTTGAAGTTTGGTTAAGTTGTTGAACATTAGAGACAAAATCAAGAGATTCATTTGATGTTGACGGATTGAGCTTTTCTCGCATTAACCGATCATAAGCAGCATGTTTCTCATGTTGTTGGAGATATGCATAGAGTTGTTCATGATTGGTATGCCTGAGACCTTTGTTGAGCTTAACTGCTGTGACAAACCTATCCCATTCTGGTGCCATGTTATTCACGAATTTGGAATTAAGCTGTATATTGGGCATTGTCATCTTGATGGCTCTCATATCATTGACCAACTTGTGAAATCTGATGTAATAGTCAGTGATGCTTTCACCTGGGTTCATTTTGAAATGCTCAAATTCATCGTATAGCTGAGACTCTCGATCTTCTTTAGTTAACTCAGACCCTGCAAGAAGCATTTTCACATTATCCCAGACAGCCTTGGCTTCAGTGTTGTAGTTGATAAGTTTGTAGACATCTTTGGGAAGCCCTTGAATGACAATATTCGATGCTCTGATGTCAGCATCATAGCGTTTCTTTTCTTCATCTGACAGCTCACTGTAAATGCAAGGTCTATCAGGACCAATTACAGCCGGTTGTTGATCAGTTGCTGCGACCGTGTCTCTAGTAGTACCCATTTGAAAGGGTCCCTCATCGATGAACTTCAAAATGTTGACTCCATTTTCCTTACCCAGACAATAGAGACGAATCCTTTGTGCCCATGATTCATAGTCAGTTCTGTCCAACATCGGAGGTCGGGTGTCGGACCCAGCAGCTTGAATGTCATCAGAGGATGTCGACATCTGTCACACCCCCAAAATCGGGTCCAGCGGAAGCATACGTGTAGCTGGGGTGTAACTCAATTGGTATTACAACACTAGTTCAAAAATGGTTTTCACTTTAATCATTTAGAATAAAATCGTTTAACCAAAAATATTGAATTTACATCGTTAAAAGTAGTGCGGAAGTAGGCCCTTAAAATAGTTAAAAACGGTCCCCAAATGAATAATCAGAGTCTTCTATGACCATGCCATGCCCTGCCAAAACCTCCTGTAGCGTGCCATTGCTTAAACCTGAAAATACATGCTAAAGTGCCAACACGAGGTTGGTGAGTTCATAGAGTTTGTTTAACAAATAATGCCTATAGAGAAAAGATCGCCCAGCAAAGGCATCGTAAATCCACTCAGTTCCAAGTCCCGCCATAAGAGACTTGTAACCTGTGTGTTTACAACCCACTGCCAAAAGAAATATGTTTACGTGAACAAAAGTAATACTGATATCCAAATTCCCAGACAAATATAGCAAAACGGCTATATAAATAATTCAGTCAATGAGGTTATATAAACAATGCTGACAATGTCGTCAGATAAATAATGCTGACAATGTCGCCAGAGAACTAATACTGACAATGTCGCCAGAGAACTAATACTGACAATGTCGCCAGAGAACTAATACTGACAATGTCGCCAAAGAACTAATACTGACAATGTCGCCAGAGAACTAATAAGTACTAATGTTTAAGAGACAAGTCACATGAAAAACAAGTAATCAAGCATACCAATGAAATGTAGGTAATCAACCAGGTAAAGCAAGGAATGCATTTAAGTAAAACGAGCATGTATTCTCCCCCAAAGAGTTTGCAAAATAATTAAAAAGTAGGGGCTATGACTCACCTCGAAATGATAGTACAAAGTGATGGAATGATCGGGACAACAAGGCGCGAACACTAGCCGCAACCTGAATGAATGAATATGATCTAATTTAGATCATGCCGTGATGTAATGAATGCACATGCACACGATACCTATACCACTCGTAACTTAAAAATAATTGTTATCGTCAAAGTAAAATACTTTCCATACTTAGGAAAATAAGTCCAACTAGAATTACAAAACTTGTCGTAATATATCGTATATAAATGTTAGTGTTATATTCCTCGTCTTGAAAACCTTAAAATAATGTCTAGTAGTCGCGTAATAAACCTTTAGTCGTACGTACTTCGTTAGTTAAAATAAACTCCTTGAATAAGAAATCTAGAAAATAAATCATTTAGTACGTAGTTATATTATTTTCTAGTAGTGATTATATATATAAATATATATAGTTTTGACGATTTTAAAACGTGTATAACTTGGTCGTTTTAAGTTCATTTTCCTCGTTCTTTATATCCACGGATTCGTTTTAGTATATACTAATATATTTTTGATAGCTCGGCTCCTCTAGGTTATGTTTAACGCCTCTATTTGCCCGTCGAAAACTGTCAAACAGCATGCAGTTTTTTTCAGAAAATAGTTTTCGTCGTTAAATTCGGAAAATCATATGTCCTTCGTTATAAGCTCGTTTTAGTCCGTTCTTTCGCCCACGGCTTCGTTTTTGAAAGTATTTTATAAATCTTTGGTCAAAAATTAACCACCATCTACTGATTTTCCCACGAATTAAAAATAGGGACAGTAGGTCAATATGTAGTTTCAAAAACAATTTCTAAGGTTCTACTCTAGTTCTAACTTCAATCAAACCACTTTCAATCACCACAAAACTAGTCTAATCCTACCATACACCTTCTTAGGGTGTCATGGGTTCCTAAACATCACAAATCAAGTGGATCAAACAAGGATCTAGCTAAAATCACTTTCTAGGGTTTATAAGTTATAAGTTTGTAAAATAAAGTGGTATAAGTCAATATACGCATGAGTTCTTGTAAGAAAAATATATATAAATATAGTAATAACTTGTAAAAATTATGAAATGAGTTTTGTTAACTTACTTGGAAGATTAATGAAGTTTGGATGGTGAAAGCCTAATAATCCTTGAGTTTTTATTCCAAAACTCCAACAAGGACAACTATATGAACAAGATTACACTTTGATCTTTGAAAAATGATGAGTTTTTACTTCTTGTATACCCTAGGCCGAGCACACCCTTGAGAGAAAAGGAGAAAAGATTTTCTTGCACCTAGTATTGTATGTGTGAATTTTTGGTGATTTAAGCTTGTATAATAATTCAAAGACAAAAAGGACTTGTCATAAATGGAGTTAGTGAATTATTAATAATGTGTAAGGGATTGGAATGGAGGGGGGGGGGGGGGGGGGGCGGCAAGTCAAGGGGGGGGGGGATTTGGTGTAAGAAATTGGAAGACTTTGTGTAGATTGTGTGTTTATTAATAGATTTAAAGGACACCGGGTACCGAGTTAACTAAAAATAAATTTTAACGGAGTTAACCGGGACATAATAAAGTCGTAAAAATTATAAAAATATTTTGGGTATAAATATTGAATGTTTGGTTAATCTTCGTTTAATTTTTATGAAAACCGTCGTAATTAAATTAGGCGTACGATAAGAAATAATTAAATTTCCAAAATAACGGGTAAATTAATATTATAATTTTTATATTATAAAAATGAATATAAAAATATATTTGGATCATAGTCGGGAGTGTCGGGCGTGTTAGTCACATTCTTGGTCGTTTGTTATCGTTTATTTAGAAATAATTATACGTAAAAGTTAATTATGCCAAAAGTACTAATTTAAATATCCTACGAGTGGAATAGTATGCAAGTGACATAATGATGATACGTAGACTATTTCTAGTCTGTATGAGATGTCCCAAATGATAATGCATGAATTCGCTCCTGAACCAATACGGTTACGCGAATTTGAATACTCGTAAACTAATTTTACGATGACATGAGTAATGCACGTGAATAGTGAAATTCTTCCGGAAATGAATAGTGTTAAGTGAATAGTAAAATTTCTGAACGCTTCTCAGAATATCAAATTGACCTCGAAAACGATGAATAGTAATCGGTGAATAGTAGATTGTCGAAGTTTGGAAAATGACCGGAAATTACGAATTGTGACAGTCTTCCCCTCTGAAAGGAACTTCGTCCCGAAGTTCAGTTTGTGTTAGTCTCTGAAGTAGTATTGGTGAATAGATGATAGTATTTGAGAATTCTAGCGAGCTTTCACGATAGGAATTTGACTCTGTTTCAATCGTTTGACCTAACAATCCATGATTTCTATTGGTTCTTACCAATTTTATGTTTGTCTTTGGGTTGGATTCCTTTCCAAATGGGATTATGAGTGACTAATCCGAAAGTCATTTCCTAGGATTTGAATAGGTGAAACATGGTTGTGTAATCCGGTTGTTCTCTAACAAGGCTCAAGTCTGACGGCCACTAAGCCTACTCTGTCTGAAATATTACGTGGTCCAGTGTATATCGGGTTTTAACTTTCTAAATTTTTCCGAATAATATCATGCCTTTTTCTAGGCAGAATTTTCAACATGATCTAGCTACCAACTTGAAGTTTTAATGGCTTACAACTTATAGAATTTGTAATTGATTCTTGACTTGCAAGTAATTTCTGGTTATTTCATGAATGCCTACTAGACTAGTGAGTTAGGATTTTTCCGAGTTTGGTTCGTCAATAGATGATCAGTGCTTCTTCAGGTTTATAAGGTAATATGGATAATATATGTTGCTGAACTCTGCCAAAACTCAAATCTTATATGTCAGCTGGTCGATTCTAAAATGAATCTTAATTGGTCCAATATACCAAAGGTTCAATCTCTCGTGTTTACCAAAATTGTATCATGCCTCTCCAAGGCAAAGCTTTCAACTTAGTTCGTTCTCTCGTGTGAATCTAGTTAGTTTGCTGTTCAAGGATACCCAATCCGTATGATGTGCATCATGTACCAACCTACCTCTACCAGCTTCTCGTTGCTTGTAACTGGTTCTTGACTTGTGAAATTTCCTTTGTTGTTCCATAGTTTAGTTCTAGACCAGTGAATTTATCTTTCCGATTTCGGTCTGTAAATGGGTAATTGGTATTTTGACCATAAAGTGCCTCAATTGATGTAGTCTCTATGCTCGCGCGATAACTATGGTTGTAAAAGAATCCGATTTATGGTAAATGGTTAGTCCAACTATTTCTAAAGTCAATCACTTATGCTCTGAGCATATCTCCCTATGTTTGAATCGTTCTCTAATTCTGACCATTGGTCTGTAGATGATAGGTGGTGTAGTTCCAAAGAGATCTTAATGAAATCGCTAGGAGTTGAGGTGAATTAAATTCCTCTATTATGAGTAATTGAGATGGGTATCATGAATCTTGTTTTGAAAGGCTTACAAGGTTAGGTCCGTCAAGGGTGTTGTTGAAAATAATAGATTAGGATAAGGTTGTGATTCTTCCGCAGGAATGTCATGAATTAGTGTCTCTCTCCACCTACGGTGCTTAGTCTCCATTACTAAGATTTTCCCCAAGTTATATGTCATCAAATCACAAAATCCTAAATGTATTAGTGTTATAATATAGTGATTGATTTTTTTTTTTTTTTTTTTTTTTTTTTTTTTTTCAAAGTTTGTTTTGAGATTGTGTGTTTTGTTCAAAAACCTTTCCTGACTAAATAAATTTACAACTTTGAGTAAACAGCTTTTTAAGTAACATTTTTCTTGATGTTTCCGAATTTAATAGTTATGCAAGATAGAACTATTTTCAACATAAGATGGATAATATGATTTACCAAAAATCGATGTTTAAAATTTCTTAGCATCTAGTAGTTTTGTAAAAGATTAACCAAAAGAAATTTGCTTGTCAAAATAAGTGCCTTAGAAAAGTATTTCTTACAAGATATATGTTTTGCATAACTATAGTTTGGAGAAAAATCCATTTAAAAGTGAAAATATTAAGAGGATAAAATAGTCAGGTATGTATGTCTGCACAAAGGCATAGGTGTCTAACACGTTCGAATAAAGTCTATTGGTGAGGACATGTTCAATTTATAGTCTCGGTTAAAAGGTTGGATTTATCTCTATGGTGTTGCTTAGTGAGCACTCGTATCGAAACTAATCCTTATAATTTAGTTAAGTCAATACTTTCCAGATGATGGAATTTTTGGTGATTAGGCCAGTGATAGTGGTTCGAATAGTTTTGTGATATCTTGGGATTTCTATTGAGTTTTGAATGGTCTTACTGTACCGAGGGATCCTCCTCATAGAAGGTATGGAAAGTCTTTCCTAGGGAGATCATAAATAATATCCACTTATCAATATAGGGAGTAGTGAGGGATGAGTGACATCAGAATCTATAGAGTGTTAGCTAATTCCTTATATATATATGGGGGTGGGGAAAGGAAATGATAGTGATGGTGAGAAGGGAAGAGACTGTGACAACTGCAGCATAATGAGATTGTGATATAAGAAAATACTGTGATGCAAGTGTATTGTGCATAAATATGAAAGTTCATGAAATAAAATGACTAGTTGACAAGCTTCCAATCGGTGGTTCACGAAGTGATGAAAAGTAGGAATGTTATGACAACGAGAGTATACACACACGTAAATGAAGCATTTGGAAAATGAGTTGAGAATTTATTCCGGACAAAATTTTATTATAACCATTCTCAGTGTTACAAAATTCAGCTCTGAGTCAGACATAGGTGGTCAGCCTATATCTCACTATCCCGGGTTGAATATAGATGACCAGTCTATATCCCACCGAGGTTCCATGAATTTTGAAATACTCAGCTCAGTTATACTAAGACTATGTCCTTCACAAATACCAAGAGGTTCAGAAAGACAAAAGCAAGTGACCAAACTCGAGGTCGAATGCTGAAACTATGCATGGAAAACATAATGCGGTGACATATACGATACGTGAACATGCTCATATGAAAGACAATTATAGTAATCAACCATGATAAATGAATATAGTATATCAGATAATGAGACACAAATCTCATCACCTAAGTCAGCAACAAACCACAAATGAGGCTTCAGCTTGGCAGGCAGGCACGTGACGGTCATAGGGTTAAGTTTTTCGTAAAAGTAGCTATAGTCTAGGTTTTAAAAACACTTAGTTCGCTATAGCCAGAGCTCTGATACCAATCTGTCACACCCCCAAAATCGGGTCCAGCGGAAGCATACGTGTAGCTGGGGTGTAACTCAATTGGTATTACAACACTAGTTCAAAAATGGTTTTCACTTTAATCATTTAGAATAAAATCGTTTAACCAAAAATATTGAATTTACATCGTTAAAAGTAGTGCGGAAGTAGGCCCTTAAAATAGTTAAAAACGGTCCCCAAATGAATAATCAGAGTCTTCTATGACCATGCCATGCCCTGCCAAAACCTCATGTAGCGTGCCATTGCTTAAACCTGAAAATACATGCTAAAGTGTCAACACGAGGTTGGTGAGTTCATAGAGTTTGTTTAACAAATAATGCCTATAGAGAAAAGATCGCCCAGCAAAGGCATCGTAAATCCACTCAGTTCCAAGTCCCGCCATAAGAGACTTGTAACCTGTGTGTTTACAACCCACTGCCAAAAGAAATATGTTTACGTGAACAAAAGTAATACTGATATCCAAATTCCCAGACAAATATAGCAAAACGGCTATATAAATAATTCAGTCAATGAGGTTATATAAACAATGCTGACAATGTCGTCAGATAAATAATGCTGACAATGTCGCCAGAGAACTAATACTGACAATGTCGTCAGAGAACTAATACTGACAATGTCGCCAGAGAACTAATACTAACAATGTCGCCAGAGAACTAATACTGACAATGTCGCCAGAGAACTAATACTGACAATGTCGCCAGAGAACTAATAAGTACTAATGTTTAAGAGACAAGTCACATGAAAAACAAGTAATCAAGCATACCAATGTAATGTAGGTAATCAACCAGGTAAAGCAAGGAATGCATTTAAGTAAAACGAGCATGTATTCTCCCCCAAAGAGTTTGCAAAATAATTAAAAATTAGGGGCTATGACTCACCTCGAAATGATAGTACAAAGTGATGGAATGATCGGGACAACAAGGCGCGAACACTAGCCGCAACCTGAATGAATGAATATGATCTAATTTAGATCATGCCGTGATGTAATGAATGCACATGCACATGATACCTATACCACTCGTAACTTAAAAATAATTGTTATCGTCAAAGTAAAATACTTTCCATACTTAGGAAAATAAGTCCAACTAGAATTACAAAACTTGTCGTAATATATCGTATATAAATGTTAGTGTTATATTCCTCGTCTTGAAAACCTTAAAATAATGTCTAGTAGTCGCGTAATAAACCTTTAGTCGTACGTACTTCGTTAGTTAAAATAAACTCCTTGAATAAGAAATCTAGAAAATAAATCATTTAGTACGTAGTTATATTATTTTCTAGTAGTGACTATATATATAAATATATATAGTTTTGACGATTTTAAAACGTGTATAACTTGGTCGTTTTAAGTTCATTTTCCTCGTTCTTTATATCCACGGATTCGTTTTAGTATATACTAATATATTTTTGATAGCTCGGCTCCTCTAGGTTACGTTTAACGCCTCTATTTGCCCGTCGAAAACTGTCAAACAGCATGCAGTTTTTTTCAGAAAATAGTTTTCGTCGTTAAATTCGGAAAATCATATCTCCTTCGTTATAAGCTCGTTTTAATCCGTTCTTTCGCCCACGGCTTTGTTTTTGAAAGTATTTTATAAATCTTTGGTCAAAAATTAACCACCATCTACTGATTTCCCCACGAATTAAAAATAGGGACAGTAGGTCAATATGTAGTTTCAAAAACCATTTCTAAGGTTCTATTCTAGTTCTAACTTCAATCAAACCACTTTCAATCACCACAAAACTAGTTTAATCCTACCATACACCTTCTTAGGGTGTCATGGGTTCCTAAACATCACAAATCAAGTGGATCAAACAAGGATCTAGCTAAAATCACTTTCTAGGGTTTATAAGTTATAAGTTTGTAAAATAAAGTGGTATAAGTCAATATATGCATGAGTTCTTGTAAGAAAAATATATATAAATATAGTAATAACTTGTAAAAATTATGAAATGAGTTTTGTTAACTTACTTGGAAGATTAATGAAGTTTGGATGGTGAAAGCCTAATAATCCTTGAGTTTTTATTCCAAAACTCCAACAAGGACAACTATATGAACAAGATTACACTTTGATCTTTGAAAAATGATGAGTTTTTGCTTCTTGTATACCCTAGGCCGAGCACACCCTTGAGAGAAAAGGAGAAAAGATTTTCTTGCACCTAGTATTGTATGTGTGAATTTTTGGTGATTTAAGCTTGTATAATAATTCAAAGACAAAAAGGACTTGTCATAAATGGAGTTAGTGAATTATTAA
This sequence comes from Artemisia argyi, assembly GCA_030686995.1. Classification (NCBI taxonomy): domain Eukaryota; kingdom Viridiplantae; phylum Streptophyta; class Magnoliopsida; order Asterales; family Asteraceae; genus Artemisia; species Artemisia argyi. The sequence goes on from CM060676.1 coordinate 80,525,735, forward strand.
TAATGTGTAAGGGATTGGAATGGAGGGGGGGGGGGGGGGGCGGCAAGTCAAGGGGGGGGGATTTGGTGTAAGAAATTGGAAGACTTTGTGTAGATTGTGTGTTTATTAATAGATTTAAAGGACACCGGGTACCGAGTTAACTAAAAATAAATTTTAACGGAGTTAACCGGGACATAATAAAGTCGTAAAAATTATAAAAATATTTTGGGTATAAATATTGAATGTTTGGTTAATCTTCGTTTAATTTTTATGAAAACCGTCGTAATTAAATTAGGCGTACGATACGAAATAATTAAATTTCCAAAATAACAGGTAAATTAATATTATAATTTTTATATTATAAAAATGAATATAAAAATATATTTGGATCATAGTCGGGAGTGTCGGGCGTGTTAGTCACATTCTTGGTCGTTTGTTATCGTTTATTTAGAAATAATTATACGTAAAAGTTAATTATGCCAAAAGTACTAATTTAAATATCCTACGAGTGGAATAGTATGCAAGTGACATAATGATGATACGTAAACTATTTCTAGTCTGTATGAGATGTCCCAAATGATAATGCATGAATTCGCTCCTGAACCAATACGGTTACGCGAATTTGAATACTCGTAAACTAATTTTACGATGACATGAGTAATGCACGTGAATAGTCAAATTCTTCCGGAAATGAATAGTGTTAAGTGAATAGTAAAATTTCTGAACGCTTCTCAGAATATCAAATTGACCTCGAAAACAATGAATAGTAAAATTATAAATAGTAATCGGTGAATAGTAATGATGAATAGTAGATTGTCGAAGTTTGGAAAATAACCGGAAATTACGAGTTGTGACAACATCACAAAATAGAAACTACCAAACCGCAGAATAGGAGATACTCGCAATAAAGTGCACAAGTCGCAGAGATAGTTAACCGCAAGTAGACCAAACCGCAGGAATAATGAACCGCAGATAGGTTAACCACAATGAACGATGACCGCAAGACACTAACCACAGAGTGTAACAAACCGCAAGTGAAGCTAACCGCAAGGAACTAGTCGCAAACCACTTAACCGCAGAAAGCTAAGCACAGTGAGCTAAACGCAGAGCACTTAACCGCAGAAGCTAAACGCAACGAACTAACTGCAGACCACTTAACCACAGGAACTAAACACAATGAACAAACCGCAGATCACTTAACCGCAGAAGCTAATCGCAGAAACAAAACTTCAAAACTGTCACTTTCCTTGCGATTTGTTTGTATTCCCAAAATGTTAATTGCAATCAAACTAACCACAGAGATCAGAAACTAACCGCAAACAAGCAATGAAACAGTAGACTTAATCGCAACAATGAAATACACCTAAAACCTAAACCAAACTTCCAATAGATTAAAGATATGGTATAACCAACTAAAACACAATGTTCTACAAACACCAATGAACATAAAAGTACATCACTAACATGTTTAACAACACTAGAAAGATCAAACCAAGAGTTTTAACAAGAAAGTTACTCTAAAGTCACAAAACTACACAAAACCACATCAAATCCGATTCTACAAGGCCCTAAGATGAAACCTTGGCTCTTGATACCAATTGTAGAATACTAATTAAGTTGGAAACATGATTCCTTGTGGTTTGTGTGTGGCGTTGGAATTAAAAGAAAGAGAGGGAGAGTGGAACCTTGAGAGAAAAGAGAATTTTAGATTAAGATTGAATGAAGGTCCAACCCTCTCCACATGTGGAGAGGAGTATTTATACTTACAACATAAACGCCCACACCCGGGCTCTGAATCAGGCATACAGTGGGTGAAGACCCGTCCTTCTTCTACGGTGTTACTTAAACTAATACTAATTAACTAATATATAAACTAACTACGAGCTAACTTAATGCTATTACAATAATCAGGTGACCGAGACTTTTACAGGAATAATTGTATTCCTAACACCGTATATCAAGGGATTGTGATTTGCTCTTGCCTATTTTAAGTTGATAATGTACTAAGATATAATATTGGCTCTTATTCATTTGTGTAAATCATAAGTTCAGTTGTGTTAGGCGTGTAGCATATTAGCAATGTGACTTAGTTTTAAATCATGTATATCATAAGTCTTGTAATTTAATATGTTGTATAAAGTTCAAATCTTATCTCATAAATACTTTAGGTTATAAATAATTTTTTTTTCGTTTGGGATTTTACGGGTTTGTTTGGTAAACGTACTTCATTATTCAAAATTTCAAATTGGAGGGTATTTTAGTCATTTAAATCAGGATATGAAAATGTGGGTTTTACTGCCACGTCATGGTTAAAGAGGGCATTGTCCTCGGCCATAAAATCTACAAATATGGGATCGAGGTAGATCGTGCAAAAGTTGATGTAATCGCTAAGCTACCTCATCCTACCACCGTTAAAGGAATCAGAAGTTTCCTTGGTCATGCCGGCTTTTACCGACGTTTTATACAAGATATTTCTAAAATAGCCCGGCCTCCGACCCACTTTTAGAAAAACATGCTCCGTTTAACTTCACAAATGAATGCATTGATGTATTTAATTTCTTAAAGAAGAAGTTAACGGAGGCACCAATTTTAGTTGCCCCCGATTGGGACTTGCCATTTGAGCTGATTTATGATGCGAGTGATTATGCTATTGGTGCAGTCCTGGGGCAACGAAAGACAAAATACTTTCAGCCAATACACTATGCAAGTAAGACAATGAATGATGCTCAATCTCATTATACAACTACTGAGAAAGAGATGTTAGCCGTTGTCTATGCTTTTGAAAAATTTCGACCTTATTTGCTTTTGAAAAAGTGCATAGTGTATACGGATTATTCTGCTCTGAAATACCTTATGGCAAAGCAAGATGCTAAGCCAAGATTGATGTGGTGGGTTCTACTCCTTCAAGAATTCGATGTTGAAATTCGAGACAAAAAGGGAGCTGAGAACCTTGCCGCTGATCACCTATCGCGTCTAGAAAATCCCCATCAAAGTGCTCTCGAGAAAAAGGAAATTACCGAAACATTTCCTCTCGAGACACTTGGGAGTGTGTCAAATAGTGATCCAAGTACCCCATGGTTCGCCGACTTTGCGAATTACCATGCGGGGAATTTTATAAGAAAAGAGATGTCGTCCCAATAAAAGAAGAAATTTTTCAAAGATGTTAGGCATTATTTCCGGGACGACCCCTACTTGTTCAAAGTTTGTGCGGATCAAGTGATCCGGCGGTGCGTTCACGGCAAGGAAGCCGCTGAAATTCTTATGGCATGCCATAGTGGACCCACGGGGGGACATCATGGTGCCAACTTCACCGCTAAGAAAGTTTTTGATTCCGGCTTCTACTGGCCGACGATATACCGGGATGCCCATGATTTGGTGAAATCATGTGATTCTTGCCAGCGTCAAGGAAAAATCTCTCAAAAAGATGAAATGTCTCAAAATGCTATTCAAGTTTGTGAGATTTTTTACGTTTGGGGTATCGATTTCATGGGACCATTCCCATCGTCTAGAGGAAACAAATATATACTCGTGGCCGTCGACTACTTGTCAAAATGGGTTGAATTGAAGGCGCTCCCCACTAATGACGCCCGAGTTGTTGTGAAATTTGTTAAAAGTCTATTTGCCTGATTTGGTGCACCTCGTGCTATAATAAGTGATCGTGGGACCTATTTCTGTAATGACCAATTTGCTAAAGTTATGCTTAAATATGGTGTCACACATCGACTTTCTAGTGCTTATCATCCGCAAACGAGCGGTCAAGTTGAGGTGTCCAATCGTGGTTTGAAACGAATATTAGAAAGGATCGTAGGAGAGCACCGTGCCCCATGGGCTGATAAGTTAGAAGATGCATTATGGGCTTTCCGGACCGCTTACAAAACACCCATTGGGTGTACTCCTTATAAGCTGGTTTACGGGAAGGCTTGTCATTTGCCCCTAGAACTAGAGCACAAGGCCTACTGGGCCTTGAAACATGCAAATTTTGACCTCAAAACCGTGGGTGATCACCGAAAAGTTCAATTGAATGAATTAGTTGGGCTTCGTGATCAAGCCTACGAGAATTCTTTGATCTATAAAGAGAAAACTAAGAGAATTCATGATGCTAAGATTAAAGACCGTGTTTTCAACGTTGGTGATCAAGTTCTTCTTTATTATTCTCGATTGAAGATTTTCTCGGGTAAGCCTTAAACCCGTTGGTCTGGACCATTCACCATAACTCAAGTATTCCCTTATGGCACCGCTGAGTTAGCTCAACTCGATGGTCCCAATTTTAAGGTGAATGGTCACCGTTTGAAACATTACTTCGGAGGGGACATACCATCCATGGTAGTCCCGGATCTCCAAACTTTTCCCAAGGACGAATGAATTCGGGGATCGAGTCAAGCTACGTGACTCGATAATAAAAAACAAAGCGCTTCGTGGGAGGCAACCCATGCTTATCCAATTCATCTTCCTATTTTTCTTATTTCTAACAAATAACGTGAGGAGGCGGTGACCTCTTCCACTCTTGTGTTTCGTGGTTGTTTGTGAATGATTGTCCAGGATTGTCCTCGATTTATGATGACTCTAGTGCTCGTCGTTTTCTCTCCACTCGAGTCTCATTCATCGATGCTTTTGGAAATCCTATATCCGAAAATCTTATCGAATAACGTTTTCTTTGGCATAATTAATAAACGGCCATAGAATTATGTTAGGATTTCCTTTACCCATAAAACATTGAGGACAATGTTCCATTCTAGTCCGGGGGAGGGTGAATCTTCGATTCGATTTGACCTTTCATTTTTCACCATGTCGTGCACTCTCGCAACTCCGTTTTTCCTAAAAAATGAAAAAAAAAATGAAAAATTTGAAATTTTTTGAACAAAAATGAATGAAAATGCCATGAAAAAGTACAAAAAAATGAAAAAGTGAAAAAAGTTGTGCAAAAATATAATAAAGTTTGAATAAGTGTTTTGACACCTTGTTGACTTTCCTGCTGGCGAGAGTAGGAATACATATTTTGACTTGACCGGGCGTGTTGAGCCCTAGCTTGTTCCCTTAACCAATGATAACCATATAAGCTTGTGCTAGTCTTGTACACCAGGAGCTATAAAATGCGAATTCTTTCTTAAGAATCTGCAAGTTCCCGTACTTGACTTTATACATGCGCAGCTTAAAAGCTTTCGCTAGTCTTTTACATAAGGAGCTAGAAAACGCGAATTCTTTTTCTAGAATTTGCAAGTTTCCGTATCTGACTTTATATATGTGTGGTTGATTATCGGCTAAGTATTCGCTGGTTTCATGACTTGAGATCTTAAATTGTGAAGAGCGAGAAATGATAGAGTTTATTTAGAAGTTGATTCTAAACGTGGAGTAGTTGGTTCTCTTTAGAGCTCATGAAAGGTACTTGTGGCTTTTTGCTCCCGCAAAATTGTTTCACCAATATATAATAGATGTTCTAGGTTAATTAGTGGTATTTAGGTTTGGGCAATATTTAGTTTCTTATTTTCTTAAAAGAATCTTTGCTTTAGAAGTTGGGTACATATCAAGGAACAGCAAAAATAAAAGCAAAAAATGAAAAATCAAAAGTATAAAGTTGATATGTATGTGGTTTTGGAGCTACCCGATAAGCTTCCATTATTATTGTTGAAAAAATGAAAAGAATGAAAAAAGGAAAAAAATTATGAAAGTGAAAAATGAAAAAAGTAAAAAGTGAAAGGTTGTATGAATAAAAGTGTTATAAAAGTTGTTGGCGCGTGAGGTGCATGTGGATAATTCTGAATTAGTCACATGAGGTGCACGTGTAGTACTCCACAACTTATATATGAGATTGTATGTACCAAATTCCTTGATGTGGACCGAATTTCTAAGGCAGTGGTTCTTGAGAGAAAATGAAAAACTACTTAGCGTTTAAACTTGGTATCTCGATCGGATTTAAAAGTTATTGAAACGAGAAAATATGAAGCAATTCATTTCTCAACAAAAGTAAAAAAATCTAGATACATTAAGAAAATGGGAGTAAGAGGTTTCCACAAGTAACTTTTATGAGTAGTGTTAGCATCAAACTTGTAGATAAGTTGTGATCTCGTTTGTACGCTTAGTTTGGGGGCTTGTGAAAAATCAAGGATGACGATTTTTATCCGTACGGTCAATTTTCCATGAGAAGTGTTTTCTACTCTTTGACCCTAAAAGTTATTGCAAAATAATGAAAGTTCAACAAACCGTCACAAGAACAAAAGTGAGAAAAATACAAAAATAGAAGTGATAAGTAGAATAAAGGAATAAATTTTGGAAAACGGAGCGTTTTCGGGAATAAATGATTTTATAACTTCTTTTGAACCTCCTTGCTACTTTACAACGTTAGTAGGAAGAGTTATGAAATTATTTATCCCAAAAGCGTGAGTTGATCACATTGCATGAGGGCACGACAATATTTTAGTCCGGGGGATTTTGGTGAGTGCTTATTCAATCACCTTTTCTTAACCAAAATAAGACTATATAATCCAAAAACTAACCTAAATTGCCAAAGAAAGTGTGTTTTTGTGATTGTGAATGTGCAGGTACGGATATTTCATAAAAAGACGAAAAACAACGAAAAACCGGCAAAAACGAGCACGAGAGTGGAACGAGTCAAAAAGGTCAAAGTAAAGCTCAGAAAGTTCAAAGAAATCCTCAAAGTTTGAAAGTTTACAAGATTGACCCTTGTGTGAAAGTTTTGAAGAATTCACAAGAATGGCCCTTCAAGAAGCAGAATTAACATATTTGGTCCTTTGGAGATGTAATTGAAGAAAATCAATTACGGTCCTCCAATTATTCAAGAATGGCAATAAAAGACCCTTGAAGTATTTTGGAAGAACTACATAATCAGCCCTTGGAATTCTGAAATTTACACATTTGGTCCCTGTTTACTAATAATACTAATAAGCTGAAAATTCCAATTCCAAGTCCAAACTATTACAAGTCCAATCCAAACAAATTCCCAAAGCCCATTCCCTAAAATTAAACCAGCCCATTCTCACCTTTGGTCAAACCAACTCCACCCTTAGTCAAACGAAGTAATAAAATATTACTAACACAATTTACCTGCCCCCTAATTCCCTTTAACCCAGAAAAACATATAAACCCTAATTCCCTCAAGCCAGAATTAACTCAGGTTGAATTAAATTCACTCCAAATAACCATTAATAACTAATCATTTGCTCTTCTAGAAGGCTGGTCACGTGCTTAGAGAGTGTCAGAGAGAATGTTTGAGTATGATTGACCCTCGTGGACACATGACAGTGATTGATTGGGCGCGACACATCATTTTGCAGCTTTGGATTCTGTTTCTAGAAGCATCTGACACGGACAGAGAATGTCAGGTGCGGATTGCCAGCATGTCAGCCTTCCATTGGCCAAGCCACATCATAGATTATGATCCAAGGGTCCTGGATGAGCTAAAGAAACACAAAGTAATCGAAGGGTGATAAGAGGCTCAGTAAAAGCACAAATGCACCACGGATTGATGACTTGGCAGAGTTCTAGGACCTTCTCACTTCACTCCCTCACTGCCTATATAAACCACCTTCATTTCTTCATTAGTGAGTAGTAATTTAGGTTAGAGTTACTATGCAGAAATTTTTACTCAATTTGTAATCTCAATTTACTGTTTTGTAATTTTTCATTAGTGTAATAAAATCTCAGTTTAAGTTTTCATTAATCTTTGTATTCATTTAGAAATTTTAAATAATTTTAGTGTAATCCATAGTTTTACTAGTATAATCACTGTTACATTTAAGTTTTTCTCAGTAGTTTTTTATAAGTTTCTTATCATTTACATTTCCCTTTTACCAATTCTTACATAAAAACATAAAAAAAAATAGAAAATAAAAAAAAAAACTATAAAAATGTTTCATCTTTTTAAATTTAGCTTGCAACAAGCTAATTTATTAGTTTAGTAGCTCATCTCAGCTTTTTAGCTTTTGGTGAGTTCATTTGTAGCTTAAATAGTTAATCTCATCAAAATTCATGAGAAGTCAAACAAATAGTCAACTGAATCATGAAATGATGGATCTGAGGGTTACTTGATATGTCAAAGGGAGATTGGGAAGCTTTTGGCCTATCTAAAGATAGGCTAGCATAGTGAATCACCTCTGTTTGAGCTGAGGTGAATTGCTTTGTAAGTACTGTTTCTAATTCCAAGTTCCTATTTGCATCTGTTAGTTTCTAGTTTAGATATGAGTTGTTACTATTTCATTGCTGTTATTTGATGTTATTCTAGTAGATATAGTGATAATTGAGCTTGTTTGATTATTTGTATACCTGCTTCGTTGAAACTGTGTTGAATTAGCTTCTATTAGTGCTTTGTGACTGAGATTGTATACTGTTCAGTTGAATTAAGGCTAAAATCAGTGAGTAATAGTGTAATTTGCATAGTTCAGGGGTGTTTGGATTTACTGGTTAATCTGAGTAATAGTAGTTAACTTTGTGTTTGATTTGCATAAGTAGTACACCTTAGGTGATAGTAGTTCAGATATTGCAACATATAGGTAGTTTATAAGTAAAAAGTCAAAATAGCTTTGACGTCTCTACACTGTTTGTGTTAATGTGATCTGAGGTAACTAAACTTGGTGATTTGATGAAGTATATGTGTGAGATTGTGAATTTTGTGCTTGAACATATTCAATAAACATCTAGTAATAGAATTTAGGCACTAAAATTCAGTTAAGTCTAAGTTAGTTTGGATTCAAAAAGTTAGCATTAGTTAAGTATTTGCAGCATAGTAGTTTGTTTAGGCATCTGTTCCTGGCTCCAATTAGTGCAGCAATTGATTAGTTGAGATAGGGCTTTTGCACTTTTTAGATTCTCATTAGTATAGAGTAGCTGTTAATACAAATATCGCCTAAAAACGTTATTTATATTTTACGATCTTCGCTAAGTTTTGTTAACGAAAAAACGTAAACTTTAGTTTTAAGCAAAACATATTCTTAGTTTTTAAGACTTGCATAAACAAGATTTTTGCTACATTTTACATTTCATAAAACATAACACAAGTTTATTTCTTAAATTAGAAATAGTCACATCACATTTATGGCAAGTTTTGTCATTATGTATTTATGGCAAGTTATGTGTTTGACTTGCTTTCATGTTGCTTGCAAGTATCATGTTTGACTTACTTTAAGTGATGTGACATTGTTTGGTTGATAGAAGTTATGTGACAAGACCTTGTTTGGTTTTAAGAGTAATTGCAAAAACCTACTGCAGACCCGGCGGTACCCTGGGGGTACACGGGCGGAACCCATTTGAGGGTTCCGCCTGATCCGCCGAGCACACAGTTTGTTGTGCTATAAATACCAAGCCATAACTTGATTTTTGGCTAACCTCTTGAGATCATTTTTTACACACACACACTCATCTTTCTTTCTAACATCTTAACATTGTAAATGTGAAGTTTCCTTTTGTAGCAAAGAAGCTCACAAGGTCGTCTAAAGTTACAAGTTTCCAACACAACGTTGCAAGACTTGGTAGCTTAGTATTGTGTAAACTCGTGTTGTTTACGCGTCATTTGTTTGTGTATATTCTGAAGTGAGTGGTTAGTATTTTAGTCCTCAAAATACAAAGAGTGTTGGGAGTTGTTGTACCCTAGTAAAAGAACTAAACGGGAGTGGTTGTGCCCTTGTAAAAGAACTCGACATTTAGCTTTGTGTCGGTAAAAGTATAAGCGACGTGTAAGGTTTTCTCCGCCGGTGAAAGGAGCTTGTTTACTAGTGAAAGAAACTCTCGAGTTGGATACTCGGGGCGTGGACGTAGGGCAAGCAAAAAGAGTCCTTGTATCCGAACCACGATAAATACTCGTGTTGTGGTTTGATTGTTTCTTTCCTTTACTTGCATGTTATATATATTGTGTTTGTGCATATATCTTTGATCAAACGGAAAGTTTCAAAGCTAACTAAACAAGTTAAAAAGATTTTAAAACGCTAAAACTATTCAACCCCCCTTCTAGTTTTCCACAATTGGCATCAAGAGCTACGTTACTCAAGCTTTTAAAATATATTGTGTTTTAAAACTTGAAACGATCCATGGATTTTGAAAATTACAAAGAAGGGCAATCTATGCAAAGACCACCACTCTTTGAAGCAAATGGTTTTATATATTGGAAAAACCGTTTTGAAACTTACGTGAAATCTAAAGATATAGATTTATGGTATATAATTGTTGATGGTGATAATATAGTTACTAATATTAAAGATGATGATCAAAAGAAATTGATAGGTAAAAATAATGAAGCTAAAATGATGCTTTACAACGCTTTGCCTAAGAAAGAATATGAAAGAGTCTTTTTGTGTAAAACCGCCAAAGATATTTGGCAATCTTTAATTGTCACTCATCAAGGAAACTCACAAGTTAAAGATAACAAAATTGATCTTCTTGTTCAACAATATGAACAATTTGTTATTTCCGAAGATGAGATTATTGATAATGCTTTTGCTAGGTTTAACACTATTATTACTTCACTTAAAGCACTTGATGAATCTTTTTGTAGTAAGAACTTTGTCAGGAAATTTCTTAGAGCACTCCATCCGAAGTGGAGAGCAAAAGTGACGGCAATTGAAGAATCCAAAGATCTTTCAAGCATGTCACTTGATGAGCTAATTGGAAACCTCAAAGTTCATGAAATGGTGATGGAAAAAGATTCGGAACTAGTTAGAGGCAAGAAAGAAAAAGTTAAGTCCATTGCCTTGAAAGCTAGAGTCCAATCAAGTGATGATGAAGAATCTACTTCGGATAGTGATGATGAGGAATATGCTATGGCCGTGAGAGACTTCAAGAAGTTCTTTCGTAGGCGAGGGAAGTTTGTAAGACAACCTAAAGATGACAAGAAAACTTTCCGGAAAGATCGTGATGATCGAAAAGGGAAAGTTGAACGAAAATGTTATAGGTGTGGAGACACAAGTCATCTTGTAGGAGAATGTCCAAAACCACCCAAGAGCAAGCCTCAACAAGCCTTTGTGGGTGGTGCTTGGAGTGACTATGAAGGAGATGATGATGAGCCAAAGAACGATGATATTGCTCTCATGGCTCACAACTCAAATGAGGTACTCTCCGACTCATCTTACTCCTCTATTGATGATGACACTTTACAAAATGAATATAACAAACTTTGTGAGCTAAGCTTAAAAATCATAAACAAAAATAAATTTTTGAAAACTAAAAAGGAGTTTTTAGAAAATGAAGTTTATGAGTTAAAAGAAAAAGCTAAGAGATTAGAAAGGAGTAAAGGTATTGACACCTCATGCAAATCATGTGAGGAACTTAAACTTGAAGTTGAGAAACTTAAAATAACTCAAAATGATCTAATCAAACAAACCACAAAGTTCAAAAAGTTCGATAAGAGCATTTCATGTGCGGATGAAATTATGAAACTCCAAAAGTCACCTTTTGATAAAACAGGTCTAGGTTTCAGGAAAGTAGAAATCATTAAGGGTCAAACGAAACAAGAAACGAACACACATGAAACAAACAAAACTGCTACAGCAGCCCGCGGACCAGACGGAACCCAAAATAGGGTTCCGCCCGTTGGCCCCGAGGGTTCCGCCAGGTCTGCTGCAGCAGTAACTCCATCCACATCGGATCGTTCTAAATTTGTTAAAGTTACATATAAAAATGGAACCAAACCTGCCTTTAAAACTGGAGTAGGACTTAGTAAAAATGAATTTAGAGCTAAGACTACTCAACCAAGACCTAAGACTCCAATTCCCAAACGCCCCTTTCCAAAAAGCAACTTCAATGCTCGACCAAACTACCAACATGTTTGGAACCAAAACACTCCTGGACATTACCAAACCTCAAATTACATGCCATGGAACCCTTATGCTCTATTTTCATATTTGAGACAAATTAATGGTATGCTTAACCAAAATGGACCCATGAGAAATTGGGGACCAAATGTTTGAGTGTTTTTCATAAAATAGGTGTGCCTCAAAGTTTGTTTGGATCCGGATGAATGGATCAAGGATAGCGGTTGTTCAAGGCACATGACGGGTAATAAAAGCCTCTTCTCAACATATCACAAATGTGATGGAGGTAATGTTACGTTTGGTAGTAATGCTAGGAGCAAAATCATCGGAAAAGGTACAATCTCTCATGACTCCCTTTCTATAGATGATGTTGCTCATGTTGATAACTTAGGATTTAATCTCCTTAGTATTAGTCAACTTTGTCGTAATAAGTATAATGTTCTTTTTAGTGAGAACGGTAGTAAAATACTTAAAGATGGTATAACCATAGCCAAAGGTGTCCTTAAGAACAACGTATACGTCATGAAGTTGGATTCTACATCTAGAGACAAACTTTGTCTTACCTCATTAGATGAATCTTCAACCTTATGGCATAGACGTTTAGGACATGCTAACATGAGACTTATCCAAAATCTCTCCTCCAAAGACTTAGTTCGAAACCTACCCAAGTTGAAATATGACCAACACTTTTGTGATGCTTGCAAAGTCGGTAAACAAGTCCATAGTAGCCATAAGGCTAAAAACTTGGTGTCTACGTCTAGATGTCTAGAACTTTTACATATGGACTTATTTGGTCCATCCGCTATACAAAGTTATAGAGGCAACTTCTATACTTTGGTCATAGTTGATGATTACTCACGTTATACTTGGACTAAGTTTTTGAAAAGTAAAAATGAAGCTTTTGATAAATTTGAGATTCTAAGTAAGAAAATTCAAAATCAAGTAGGATCTAATATTGTGTCTATTAGAACGGATCACGGTCGTGAATTTGATAATGAATTTCAATTTGGAAAATTTTGTGATAATAATGGAATTACTCATAACTTTTCGGCTCCACGTACTCCTCAATCTAATGGTGTAGTAGAACGTAAAAACCGGACATTACAAGAGATGAGTAGAACAATGCTTAATGAACAAACTATTCCACAAAAGTTTTGGTGTAATGCCGTTGACACATCAACGTACATTTTAAATCGAGTCCTAATTAGACGATTTTTGAATAAAACACCTTATGAACTTTATAGAGGTAAAAAGCCTACATTAGGATACTTTAGAGTGTTTGGGATTAAATGCTTCATTCTTAACACCAAGGATTATCTCACCAAATTTGACCCAAAGTCTTATGAAGGTGTATTCCTTGGATATTCACAAAATAGTAAAGCTTACATTGTTTTAAACAAGGAAACCTTAAGAGTCGAGGAATCGTTGAACGTAACATTTGACGAAAGTCCACCTCCCTCTAAGACATCACCTTTGGTAGATTATGACTTAGTTGAAAGCCAAGCAATTGAAAGTCAAGAAATCTTAGATAATGACAAGGAAGATGATCTATTAAACAAAGAACTTGTTAATGTCAAAGAATCTAAAAGTCATCCATTAGATAGTGTCATAGGCAACATTAACGAAAGAACACTTAGATCAAAAGTCCAAAATGAAAGCAACTACTTTTGTTTCGTGTCAACCATTGAACCTAAAAACGTAAATGAAGCCATTAAAGATGAATCTTGGGTAATTGGAATGCAAGAAGAATTAAACCAATTTGTTAGGAATGATGTATGGACATTAGTTCCTCAACCAAAGAGTCAAACAATAATTGGAACGAAATGGGTCTTTCGTAATAAAATGGATGAAAATGGAATTGTGTCTAGAAACAAAGCTAGGCTAGTAGCACAAGGATATAATCAACAAGAAGGCATTGACTACGATGAAACTTTTGCTCTGGTAGCTAGGCTCGAGTCAATTAGGATATTACTTGCTTATGCGTGTGCACAAAATTTCATACTTTTTCAAATGGACGTCAAAAGTGCATTTCTAAACGGAGTCATTAATGAAGAAGTATATGTTGCTCAACCACCGGGCTTCATCAATTTTGAAAAACCTAATTATGTTTACAAACTTAAAAAGGCTCTTTACGGACTTAAGCAAGCTCCAAAAGCATGGTATGATCGACTTAAAACCTTCTTAGTTGACCATAAGTACACCATGGGCTTAGTTGATAATACTCTCTTCAGTAAGAAGAAAGATTCACATATTATCATAGTCCAAATCTATGTTGATGACATTATATTCGGATCAACTTGTCAAGAACTATGTGTGGATTTCTCAAAAATCATGCATGACGAGTTTGAAATGAGTATGATGGGAGAACTCAACTTTTTCTTAGGACTCCAAATAAAACAACTTGAAGATGGTATCTTCTTTAACCAATCTAAATACATTAAGGACATGCTTAAGAAATATGGATTAGAAGATTCGAAACCTATCAAAACTCCCATGTCCACGGAAACTAAACTCACCAAGGACGAGGAAAGTGAATCCGTAGATAGCACTAAATATAGAGGTATGATTGGTATTCTACTTTACCTTACGGCTAGTAGACCCGACATTATGTTTAGTGTTTGTCTATGTGCCCGTTTTCAAGAAGATCCTAAAACTACCCATCTTGAAGCCGTTAAAAGGATATTTAGGTATATTAAGGGCACTACACATTTAGGTTTATGGTATCCCAAAGGAACGGGAATAGACACCATAGTGTATGCTGACTCGGATCATGCCGGTGACTATGTCGATAGAAAAAGCACAAGTGGTATTTGTACTTTTGTTGGACATTGTCTCACCTCATGGTTCTCGAAGAAGCAAACGGCTCTTGCTATCTCAACAACGGAAGCCGAGTACGTTTCGGCCGGAAAGGCATGTCAACAAGCTCTTTGGATGAAGCAAGCTCTTGTCGACTACGGAATTCAACTCAACGACATCACAATTCTTTGTGACAACAAAGGTGCCATTGATCTCAGCAAAAACCCGGTTCAACATGCTCGTACCAAACATATTGAAATCCGTCATCATTTCCTTCGTGACAACGTTCAAAAAGGAAATATCTCAATTGAGAAAGTTTCTTCCGAAGACAACATAGCCGACATTCTCACCAAACCTCTTAAACGTGAACCTTTTAACCTTCTTAGGCTAGGCTTAGGACTCATGGAACCTACATTATAGTTCTGGACATTAGACAAAAATCACAAAAATCAAAACAAATCCATAACAATTTTTCTCAGCAGGGTCGGCGGAACCCTGAGCCATAACGGACGGAACCCAAATTTGGGATCCGCCGTGTCCGTCGACCTGCAGAACCTATACATTTGTTTATATTAAACCAAACACCCATTATCTCATACCACAACTTCCAAAACTGTTACTATTCACCATTCCTCTCATCCATACCCACGAAATTTTGGTCTTCCATTCAATCACATTACTAATCCATCATCATTGTAAGTATTCTAACTTGATTACAATCCTGATCTGAGTCTAGGAATTCTATTTTTGCACAAAAACAAAAACTTGGGGTTATGCATTAAACTTGTAAAATTCATGCATAAAATTAGGTGTTTAACAAAACCAATCATGTTCCCCATAGTTAGGAATTGCATTCTTACTTAGTGTAAACATGTTTGCTAAACCACCCCATGTCAAATTCTTGCAAAAATTTCTCACAAGTAGGACAAATACTTTTTCGTCTCACATTGAGAATACAAAATCAAAACGTTATGTTCAAAACATCACTTGCATAATGTCTCTTGAATGCTAAAGGGAATACATAACCAATATGTATTTTCGGGTACATTCAAACGAAGCTACATTGACCTAGGAGTGTTTGGGTTATCTTTTGTTTTTATAACAAAACTTGCATTATAAAACACTTTTGATGCATCAAAATATGTCAAGATAACCGCACCTCCACATTGTTTTCATATAGGCACACACTAGAACATCCACATTAAAATAGTAGCTTACTTAAACTAAAATGTGAAATTTTTGTTGTTCTAGGTATCATCATGCCTCCTCTAACCCATTACGACCATAAGGACACAATTAAGTACCTCCCAAAACACCACAAAACCAAAGGCCTTACCCCAAACCAAGTCAACATTTTCAAAGCCCTAGAAAAACGCTATGTCCATGAGGGTAGAACCATTGACCCGTCTTTCCTAGAAGGCACAAACCTTTATGTCGAATTTGCCACAATCAACTTTGAGTGTCTTTTGACTTTAGACGAGCCTATTTGTCCTAGATTCATTCTTGAGTTCTATGCATCCGTCACTCTATCCACGGGTGATTATGATTATTTATCCGTCAACTTTAGGGTTAGTGGCAATCTATACTCCTTCACTCTTGAGGAGTTTGCTCAAATCCTAGGAATTCCAAACCAAGGTACTTGTATCTACTCCGATTTGCACTCCCTCTCAACCCTTGACACCCTAGATGACCGTTTCCATCCTTATGATACCCCACTTGTGTCAAAAGATGTACTCCGTAACCACCTCTTTGTTAGGACAACCACTACTAGGAGAACCCGAATGGGTAATGAGGTTGATAAAGATCCATATGGAATGGAACTTAATGAACTCTTGCCCCAATTCAAGAAATGGGAGGAAGTCCTTAGAGCGAATGTTATAAGCACCATAGGAAACCGAGACCATATCAACCTTTGCCTATGCTACATGCTCTACTCTTTGTCCACTAGGCAACCTTTCAATCTTGCTTACTACATGGCCAAGAGAATGGCCGACATTCCCGTGCATGGCACAACGGCTATGCCATATGGAATGTTCTTGACCCATCTCTTTAGGTTCATTGCACCCATTCCTCCAACTCCTAACCGTCTTCAACTTGACTACTCCCTCATTCCACATACATTTGTCCCTCTAAGTGATAAGAGAATGTATAGAGCCCAAGGAAAACGTCCTCATCCTCCTACCTCATCATCTTCTTCCTCAATGAGTAAAGATGACAATTTGCCAAACTCTAGGCTCCCACCTCTAGAATACCTTTCCCAACTTCCGGATATTCCAAATGAGTCGGAGGAGTTCAAGCAAACAAAAGGGATGTTCAAAAACATCGGGAGATTCCTCGGGAAGATAAAGAAGAAGATGGACCGTCAATGAGTGCGGGTGTGTTAGGAGTGTTTGGCACAAGGTGCTATTGGAACAATTTGGTAGTTTAAACAATCTTTGTGATGTATTTGTGTGTTAGTACAATGTTTGATACACTATGGAACATGTTTTAACTAACAATGTTGCAGGAAGACAACTTTTGGCAAGTTGTCAAATTTTCATGATTATCAAATTTTCACTAAGTTTAGTGAATTTCGCTAGCCCCCGGTCAAAGTCTTATGATATGAGTCTCTACATGTCTAATTTTTGCATTTCCTAACCAGGTATGAATTATATTTTTAGTTCCAAGAGTTTTCGAAAATTTTGAAAATCGTTTCGCGGGTCAAAAACGCGGACTGTGAACTTTTTCAGTACTGGCGGATCAGGCGGATCCCAAAATTGGGTTCCGCCAGTGCAAAATCTGGGTAACCCAGGTTTGGCCCAACGGACCAGACGGAACCCTAATTTGGGTTCCGCCTGTGTATTTCCAGGGTGCCGCCAGTGAACTGCAGATTTTTTATTTTTCTTTTCAACATTTCAACATCCAAACACCAAAATCCAATCCTCTTAGCTAGAAATCCATTACTTGCAATGTGTTTAGCTTACTAAGGTACTTAGCATTCCTTAGAACTCACTCAAACCCATTTCCCGCCAAAATTCAAAAATGGCTATAACCACCTCAAGTCTCCTTCACCCATAAAGGAAGGATCCCTTTTAAAGGCTCCTTGAAATCCCTGAGATTTTTCCATCAAACAAATTCACCAAAACCACTAAGCATTTAGTGCAAAACTTGTCTTCTTACTTCACCATTTTCATTGGATTGACTTCCATGACTTGACTACCCACAATTAAGTTTTCCAAATCATTAGGAACCACCATTTTTGTATGGACTAACATCAAATCCAAACACTCCTTCCCACAAATCTTCATCACTATAAATTAAACCATCCTAAACACTCTCAAACCACACCTTCTTCATCACAAATTCTGAAACTTTAAACCATTTTAAACAATGACCAAGTCAACAAACACCTCTCAACCATCACGACCCATCCGTAGAACCGCCCGGATTAGTGTAAAACCACTATGGTCAAACCAATCCATCAACATTAGCTCCTCATCTTCGGATGAATTCACCTCACCCATCAAAAATGAACATTTTTTGAATCTTGCCTCTCCATCTCCATCACCCAAACAACCAAATGATCACACTCCACCACCTACTAAATCACCTATTGACCCAACTCCACCAAGTGCTCCAACTCAACCATCAAAGACTTCATCACCATCACCATTACCAAAAATTGAACCTATGGAACTTTTTGGGTCTCCTCCAACATCACCACACCCATATGTCCAAGATTTAAATGATCTTCCACCAAGACATACCCAACCACCACCTTTTGCAAACCAATCACCAAGGTCAATTCTTGATCTTGATGATGATCTTGAACTTAACCAACCACCACAACAAGTGTACCAACCACCCAAACCGTTGTTGTTTCACCCTATTTACTGTAAAATCCATGGTCCTCTTTATGGAGAACCAAATTTTGAACACCATGATCACCCAACTTCACCACCTTCTCAACCCCAAACCTATGAGTCTTTCTTTCCTTCTTATGAGGAAATACAAAGCATGGTTGAAAACCAACTTCATCAAGCAATGGAATTTCAAACCACATTGCTTGAATCAATACCAAATCCATCCTCCACCCAAGAACCAAAACCAAACCAACCCCTAAACCAAGAAACCAAAACCAACCCATTTTCACCCAACCATCCCATGTTTGCTCAAATTGTGAGCAAATGGGTGAAAGCATAAAAACCTTGCTTCACCAATTCCAAAATGAAACCCGGTTTGCATTCCAACATGTCATTGAACGTTTGGATGCACTTTCCCACCCCAACAAATCCTAAACAACCCTTGGAGGCCGTTTGCCCCAACTTAGGAATGTAGGATTTTTTTTTTATTTTCTTGGTTATTTTTTTAGTTTTTGTTCACTAAGTAGAAGAATAGTTATCATTTCTTGTCTTTTGACTTTTATAAGTCAAAATTTTACTTGGAATGAAATTTCTTTCTACTTACTTTTGTGCATTGTTGGTTGATCAATGTTGTGTTGTCATTGTGGTTGCAATGTGTGTGGTAACTACAAGCTTGACTATATATCACCAACTAACCATTTTTTTTGTAGGGTCCAAAATCCATGTTTCCCATATTGGTACTCCATTTAGGGGGAGTATCGACCAAGGGGGAGCATGGCGATTATTCCGCTTCGCTAACTCTACTTTTTGTTTCGACAAAAAGGGGGAGAAATATATTAAACCTTCAATACTTGATGTGCTTTTCATCTCTTAAGTAAAACAAGGATAATATAATTTTTTTTAAGTCTTAAAAACCAAGATTTTGTGTGTTACTTAAAAACAAAGTTTATGTTTTGTCATCAACAAAAAGGGGGAGATTGTTAATACAAATATCGCCTAAAAACGTTATTTATATTTTACGATCTTCGCTAAGTTTTGTTAACGACAAAACGTAAACTTTAGTTTTAAGCAAAACATATTCTTAGTTTTTAAGACTTGCATAAACAAGACTTTTGCTACATTTTACATTTCATAAAACATAACACAAGTTTATTTCTTAAATTAGAAATACTCACATCACATTTATGGCAAGTTTTGTCATTATGTATTTATGGCAAGTTATGTGTTTGACTTGCTTTCATGTTGCTTGCAAGTATCATGTTTGACTTACTTTAAGTGATGTGACATTGTTTGTTTGATAGAAGTTATGTGACAAGACCTTGTTTGGTTTGAAGAGTAATTGCAAAAACCTACTGCAGACCCGGCGGTACCCTGGGGGTACACGGGCGGAACCCATTTGAGGGTTCCGCCTGATCCGCCGAGCACACAGTTTGTTGTGCTATAAATACCAAGCCATAACTTGATTTTTGGCTAACCTCTTGAGATCATTTTTTACACACACACTCATCTTTCTTTCTAACATCTTAACATTGTAAATGTGAAGTTTCCTTTTGTAGCAAAGAAGCTCACAAGGTTGTCTAAAGTTACAAGTTTCCAACACAACGTTGCAAGACTTGGTAGCTTAGTATTGTGTAAACTCGTGTTGTTTACGCATCATTTGTTTGTGTATATTCTGAAGTGAGTGGTTAGTATTTTAGTCCTCAAAATACAAAGAGTGTTGGGAGTTGTTGTACCCTAGTAAAAGAACTAAACGGGAGTGGTTGTGCCCTTGTAAAAGAACTCGACATTTAGCTTTGTGTCGGTAAAAGTATAAGCGACGTGTAAGGTTTTCTCCGCCGGTGAAAGGAGCTTGTTGACTAGTGAAAGAAACTCTCGAGTTGGATACTCGGGGCGTGGACGTAGGGCAAGCAAAAAGAGTCCTTGTAGCCGAACCACGATAAATACTCGTGTTGTGGTTTGATCGTTTCTTTCCTTTACTTGCATGTTATATATATTGTGTTTGTGCATATATCTTTGATCAAATGGAAAGTTACAAAGCTAACTAAACAAGTTAAAAAGATTTTAAAACGCTAAAACTATTCAACCTCCCTTCTAGTTTTCCACAGTAGCATTTTGCCCACTTAATTTCTAGTTTTCAGCTTATTCATTCTGCTTATTAAGGTCTGCAAATAAGGTGTTTAGAACAGGATATGCGAATTTCACTTAGGACTGCAATTGTGATTATAGGCTGGTTACTTGAGATTCTTTGCATAATCTGAGTTAGTTTGCGATTATTTAAGAGTTTCAAATTGATTCTGAGTCCCTGGCTTATTCTAGTATGCTTCTACTTATTGCTATGGTTTATTAGAAACTGCTAATTGAACTTTCTGTTGCAATCTGAGCTTATTCTGTTCATATTTGAGTTTCATTAAACTAATATGAGCATATTTCACCTGTGTTATAAGTTTTACTCAGATTTGTGGCAAGTGCTTATTAATAAGCACTTGCATTAAGCTGATTTTCACTCAATAAGCACTTTTTCAGCTTATTTTTACTTCTAAAATTTTTTTTAGGTTTCAAATATTATTTTAGACTTTCTGTAAAAATTTCATAATTTTCTGAGTTGTTTTACTATTTTTCTCATTTTATTCTAGTTTTTAAACAATTTTTAATACATTTTTAATAGAGAAAAATCAAATAAAAATCCGAAAAAGCCTAAGAAATTCCAAAAATATTTTAGAAAATTCTTTTCTGTTATTTTAGATTTTTCAAAATTCATTTTGTATTTTTCACATTTATTTTCTTATTTTCTTTTATTTTTAATTCATTTTAATATTCCAAAATAGATATTAATTCATAGAAAATAAATAAAAAGTCAAAAAAATATTTTTCTTTTTTTCAAAATTATTTTTAGTTGTTTATGATTTTTAGAAATTTATTTTACATTTTTAGGATAACTTTCATTAATATTCACTTTTTAATTCGAACGTAGCGTTTTAAATTCGCGTTTGATTCTCCGTTTTTAGTTTTTAGAGATTTGTGCAATAGTAGCTTGTACCTTCTGATTATTTTGTGATTTCTTATCCTCATTTTAATTCCATAATCACATTTCACTTTTCCACATTTTTCACGACACGATTTCACGAATCGAATTTCACGATTCCATTCACTCCTTCACGGGAAACGAACTCGAGATTTGTATTTCTTGCAAATCTTTTGGAGTATTATAAATATATATAATTTGATATTCATCATCCGTTCTTTGGAATCCCCTCCCTAATATGAGAGGAACCCTCGGATCTAAATCGAAATCAACAATCACGAAATCTGCAGGAAAATGGAACTTTCCTACTTTCACAAATACGTCCTCAGCAATGCCGAGGGGATGAGATATGGAACGATCTGCAAGCTCGAGAGTCATGCAGGTGGGAGTGAGTTCCGGAACAGAGAGTTTCTTCCATACTGAATGAGGCATCAGGTTGATGCTTGCACCAAGATCGGCAAAGGCAAATCATTCAACCATACCCAGGAAAATGCAAGGAATGAGAAATTTCCCTAGGTCTCCCAACTTTTCGGGAAGCTGTTTCAACAAATCTGCAGAGCAGTTTTCATATAGTGGAGTTTTTGCCATCTCAAAGAGTTTTTCCTTGTTACTTAACAAGTTCTTGATTGTTGATGCAAACTTGGGCATAAGAAGAATAGCATCCGCGAAGCTTATATCAAAGTGAAGATCTTGAAAAATTTTGGAAAATTTTTTCCATTTGATGATTTGCTTTTTCACGGAGCTTTTGATCTTGTAAACCTGAAGGATATGGAATTGTAGGCTTAGGGTTGGGTTTTGGAATTTCAACGGGATTCTTGGGAGTTTCAAATACGACCTTTGTTTTGGGGATCGGGACCGGGACAACTGGAGGAGGGACGTCATCGTTACCTCCGTTAATAGTAGGGAGTACCATGTCTGTTGTAGCCATAGTTTCATGTTCGGGTCCATTGTATGAGACTCCGCTTAGGGTTGTGATCGCTTTAACATCGCCCATCGGGTTAGCGATCGTGTTGCTCGAATGTGTACCTGAGCCCGAGGGTCATTCATTTAAAGACTTCTTAAGTTCAGAGATCTGGCTGACGAATAACCGATTTGTTTCCTCTTGTGATTTCATGAATTGTTTCAACAATTCATCAGAAGAGGATTGGGGTTGAACAACAGCTTGATTTTGATTAGGAAAATTTTGAACACGGTTGTTTTGAAAATTTCCTTGATTTTGGTTGTTATGACCCTGAAAAATGTTTCTTTGTTGAAAAGTACTACCCTGACGGAAATTATTACCCTGATTAAAATTACCATGACTTTGATTACGGTTAAAATTTCCTTAGTTTTGAAAACCCTAGTTTTGACAAGAATTGAAATTCCCTTGGTTATGGAAACCTTGGTTCATTCGATTTTGGTTCTGAATTTGATTGAAATTTTGGTTTCGGTTTTGAGCATTTTGATTTTGAGACTGACTAAAACCGGGTGGTCCCAGATAATTGTTGGAACGATAGCTCAAGAGATTACGGTCCCCTCGTGGTTGGTAAGAGTTACCCCCCGCGTTGTAGGAACCTTGAGCAGCAAATACGTTCTCATGAGTGAAGCTACCGGAGGCTGGGTACTCAGTATACGGGTGTGGACCACCACAAGTTTCACAACTTGGGTTGACAACCTTGACATGATGATTTTGATTTGTCTGATGAATTCGTAAAATTGCAGTCGACAAATCATCAAGTTTCTTGGTGAGAGCAGATATTTCATTGTTGGCTGGAGTGACAGATTTACATGAATCATTCCTCTCAGCTGAGGAATCCCAGAAATTTTGGTGGGCAGTCATGTTCTCAATCAGATCATAGCACTCCTCGGGGGTTCTTTTTCATAAAGGTCCCACCAGCAGCAGCATTGATCGTGGCATGATGTCGAAGTGTCAAACCATTATAGAAGGTATCTATGATGGTGACAAGAAGCATATTATGATTAGAACAACGATCAATCGCAAGCTTATAGTGTTCCCATGCCTCAAATAAGGACTCGTCAGGACGCTGTCGGAAGTTTCTAATATCGTTTCTCAATTTCGTCACCATGGATGGTGGAAAATATTTTGCTATAAACTTTGAAACCATTTCATCAAAACTATGGATCGAATTCTTCGGGAGACGATCAAACCAGGAAGTAGCATGATGAGTGAGAGAATATGGAAAGCGATATAAGCGAAGGCCGTCTTCGGTGACACCATTTTGCTTCATACTTTGGGTGGCGGTTAAAACTTTATCGAGATGCTTGTTTGCATCGTCACCAGGTAAACCGTGGAACTAGCACGAATTTTGGACTTGCTGGATCATGTTGTGCTTGAGTCCAAAGTTCGTGGCTCCGATAGTGAGTGGTGCAATAGGTCCACCTCTCCCGTGCATAGTAGGCTGACACAACTCCTCCATCGTTCGTAGATCGGGAGTTGTTTCATCCTTGGTGGGGGTGGTGGGGGCTCGTCGTCCATTTTAATGACGAGTTCTTCAATAACTGCACGTAACATAGTTACGTTCTTTTGACGATTACGCCTTGCTTGTGAACGAGTGCGCATGCACTAAAAACAAAACCAATTAAAACAAGACTGAGGCAAAACAACAGAGAACTTAACCCAATAATCACAATATGAATGGCTTCTTTGAAAAAGGTACACCAATTCACAAGGATACAAAGGCAAGTTTTAATCTTTAATTTGGGGACTTATTAATGGTCATACCCCCAGTTGGTAGGTATTCTGTCGAATGTTTCTCGATAATGTCTTTTATGTATTTATTAACAAGAAAACAAAATGTTTTTGGCTTTTTGTGGGTGCGTGTGAAAAAACTTTTGGAAATTGTTTTTGTAATCGATTCGTTAACCGAAATCGTTTCCTTTAAGATTACTCGCATGTAGCAGAAGAGAAGAATGGATCTCTTTTCAGTTCGAAATTTAATGTCAGAACTTGCCTTTACCAC